>PVLA01005507.1:0-144717 GCA_004027455.1 Hydrochoerus hydrochaeris
CTTCCTGCTTGGGGTTGAGGTTAATTAAAACCTATTGTTTAGGATTGTCCCTGCCTGGCCCTAAGCCTGGGGTGCTTCCTGCTTGGGGCTGGGGGTTGCTGCCAAAGGTTAGCAAATATATACTCCAGCTTCTAAAAAATAAAAGGGGATTCAGATTCACTCACAGACTGGTGTGCAGTGTCTTCTGTCTCTCACTCACCAACTCCCTGTCCACCTTTGGGAAACCCTAGCCCTGCCGCAGCTAGACTCTGGCAGAGCCCTGCATGACCACAGTCAGAAACCCTTCCAGCGAGGGGAAGCATTTTCAGGCAATGCAGAGGCTCACCTCCAGGCTGAAAATCCTCCAGTTGGTATCACTCACTCTGGGGGCAACTGTGGGTCTCCACTGGGTAACTATTTAATGAAAAAGTCATAGCCGGAAGAAGGTGAATTGCAAATGTTCAGAGGAGGCAAAGGGATCAAACCAAAGGAGAAAAGGAAGAGACTCCAATAGCACTGGAGACCACAACCCTCAACTTACTGAGGAAGAAACTGTTTAGTGACCACCCAGTGGGCAGTTGTTTCTAGAAACAGTTTCTAGATGTTTGGTAACAGAAACTAAAGATTTTCTATCCTTCAAATATTGCCCCAGGAAACATACTGTTGAGATAATGAAACATTTAGAAGTAAAGTCCATGATTAGCTGAGTTATCTCTTAAGAGCTACCACAGATGAGGGAGGACAAGCAATTCTGTATTTAGCTATGTATCTCCATCTTCCCAGTCCTGAGGACTTTAACCAAAGAGAAACAATCTCCTCCAACTGATCCCCTGCTAGCACACTATGTATCACAAAGAGTATAAAACATGCAGTGCTTTGAGAATAAAAGCAAATTATTAGGTGTGGATTTTGCCAGCAATGACTTGGAATGCTTGGAACACAGCTGGCAGGAAAGGGGATGGCTTTGGCTTCTTTTGTCCCACTTGTGGGCAGGAAACCAGTATCATGTTCACCTTCTAAACAGTGCAATTCTCACTTCAAGTTATGTTAGATTTCCTGAAACTTTACCTAGGTTCAACTTTGGTGTAGCTTTAAATTTTCCTCACCACTGGCTCCCACCACGTGGGGTGCTCTCAGGAATGACCCAGCAGCAGGGCTTGGGGTCTCGGCACCCATGAGACTCAGAGACTCTGAGAGATGCCAAACTTGAGGGCTGCAAGGAAACTGTGCCCTGAAATCCCATCTCTGTGCTCTGGACATCATGAGATCACGTCCCATCTATAATACACTCCCCTGTCCCCACCATCCCACTAAAATGACAGCACCTGGGAGTTTCTCATCAGAAGGACATTCTGGATTTTAGTACATCTATAGCTTTTTAAAAAATATCCTCAGCTCTCTAGTGGGCTCAAAACTCTGCTTTTGGAGTTTACCTGGCTAGTTAGTGCTGCTCTGAAGTTAGGGAAGACCCACGTAGCATACCTTTCTACACGCTAACTTCAAGTCAGAGTTCCCAATCTGTCACTTCCAATTTGTTTAGAGAGGGGACATTATCTCTTGTAAACCTCTTAAGGAACCATTAGGAACTCCCTAATTGGGCAGAGCATGAGATACAATCTTGCCAGTTTGGATAACTATAGTGCTATGAGGGTACAGCGACAACACTGTTATGCCACATAGGGCCAAGACTTAAAGGACAGCAGCTACTTAGAAAGCTATTACAGCACTGCATGAGAAAACTGAAATCTTGTTCCTCAGATTCCCAATTGTGTAGACTTGGGTAGGGTAGTTTCTCAGCCCTCTGTTTCTTTATTTGTCTAAGATGGTAGCTACAGGTCACAAACTCAACAAGTAAGCCAGTAGAAGGTAAAGAGGCTGAGGCAATTTAGAGAGCAAATAATTCTTTCAAAGGGGACTGTTGCTGAATAGTGCTACCAAATCCCCACCTGCAGATAAAAACTAGACCTTTGTGGCAACTGATGCCATTTTGAAAACTATTATTTGGCATGAAGGACATAAATCTGGGACTATACGACCCCATGCCTCAGACTGTGTCTCTCCAGTGTGCTAACTATAGTCTGCTTTTGTTTAGTATTAGTGACAATCAAAGGTTCTGGACAGCACTGTCAGGTGTTCTCAGTTAATAAAAAGTTGCTGTTCCACAGACATTATTTTTAGATAAAATCTTTCAGTGCATGGGTCACAGGAGAGTGAGGCTGGTGAAGGGGCCCAGCCTGATGGCTGCTGGCCGAGCAGCACTACTGCACCTCCCAGCACTTGGGCCGCCCACAGCCTCCTTCAGTAACCACATGCTGCATGAACAGACCACACGTGGACGGATGAGTCACAGATGGATGAACGCATGGATGGGCAGGCACATCCTTAGAGCTTCCCCAAAAGCTCAGAGCCTTTGACTTGTAAGTTCAAATCGCCTGCCAGGGATACCCAGGGGATGTATCAGGTAAGGACAACTCCCTCTTCCAACGCAGCCTCTCTCCTCCACAGCCATGTGGCACTTGGGTGACTTCTCAGGTCACTTTCAGCCGAATTGTTAATGATTTAAATGTGTACATCCTTTGCCCTGGCCCAGCATTCTCTAGAAAGAGCCCTGAATCTAGGCCATGCAATGCAAGATCTAGCGTGTGATGCCAAACGCTTGTACTGTCCTATTCCTAACCAGGACATTACGTCAGATAGTACCGTAAAATATGAATGCATTTGATAACCTGTCAGGGAGAGAGGCAGGGCTCTAGAAGCATTCTGGAAGAGACTCAGGAAGGAAAAGAATGCAGGGGGCAGGAAAAGTGATGACAGGGATAAAAGGCATCTTAAGAAAGATGTGGGTTGCAAAATAACTGGACATCTCTCTTCTTCTTTTTACTAAGCATTCTGCAAACTTCCTTTTACTAAGCACTAAGCATAACTGACCTAAGCATTTCCTGGGTAGGTTCTTGTGCCCTGCTCATGAGATGCAGCAGGTACAGGGCATTTTTACAGCAAGACCTGTTAATTCTAGAAAGCTAGGCAGCTTTTAACCCAGCATTCCTTGCGAGGAAGCTACATCAAATCATTTTCAGAGACTAAGAGTTTGAGGAATGGAAATGATTGCTCTGCTTAAAATACTCTGTGTCATGACTGCTTCCAGGACAAACTTCACTACTATTATAGTAATGGCTAACTGGATGGCATTTCTGTGCTTTAGGGGAAGGGAACAGATTTACTACCAGCTGAGCATTCCGCAGATTAAGAACTGATGATTTATGGCTGGAGTGAACGTAAGGGTTGTTGCCCCAGTGACAGGTAAGATGAATGGGTGAGGAGAAGATGGTAAAACCCGGGGAGTAGGAACTAGGACAGTGATGGTGAACCTTTTAGAGCTTTCACAGCTTCGTGCAGCACATATGCCACAGGTTTGTCACCACTGCTCTAGGAGATGCCTCTGGGGTTCATCAGGACTCCCCACAATGAACATGATTTTACCTTTATCTGAAACCCTCTCTGAGAACCTTAGCACTAACAAAATAAGCCACTCCTCTCAATGTAGCTATGATTAAAGCTGTGGCAAAGAGAAACCGAGAGGGCCCAAAATACATTGAAAATAGTATATATTATGTATATATATATATATATTTTAAGTTATGACTTCTTCCAGCCACCAGGGCCTCTGGAAGGTAGAATAATCTCAACTCAATTCCACAGCGAGGGTCTATCTCATCCCTGCGCATTAAATTCAGTGAAGCTGTAAATTAAAAGAAAATCTTTTCTCACACATAGATTTAATTTTTTATTTTAAAGAGAAAAAGCAATAAAAATGATACATAGTTTCACAACAAGATAATAGGAAATTAACAATAGTTAACATATTGCATATTGTTAACTTCTAAGTAGTTGCTCAGATTACAAGATATAGGCATGCAAAATTGATCAGATAATACAAGCACAAGTCATTCTTTTTAGTGAATTATAGAAATGAGTAGTATAATTAAGTTTATTTATCTTGGCTATCATATATAATATATATGATTATATATTATATCATACATAATATATAATTATTATATATTATCACATCTATCATATATGACAACCATAATTGTATATGATCATCATATATATTATATATAGTTTTCCTTTCCTTTTTTTCCCCTTCACAGTTTCTTTCTTTTTGAGTAGTTTCTTTTCCTTTCACTATATTTATTGTACATTTTGGATCTCATTTACTCTTTCAGTTTCTTACACTAGAGAGACAACACAATCATTACATATGCAAGTCTGATTTATATCACTTATTAATATAGTCTGTAGTTGTATCCATTTACATATAAAAACCTCAGCTTATCCTTTATAGCTGAGTAGTTCTCCACCATATAGAAATATCATATCTTTTTTAATCCATTCCTCAGTTGATGGGCATTTGGGTTGTTTCCAAGATTTAGCTATCACAAATTGTGCTGCTATAAACATGGGTGCACCTCTACCACTGTGGTATGATGTTTTTAACTGTTCTGGGAAAATACTCAGAAGGAGAATAGCTGGGTTGAATGGGACCTCTAATCCTAGTTTTTTGAGGAATTTCCACACTGACTTTCCACAATGGCTGTACTTATCTACATTCCCACCAACAGTGGAGAAAGGTTCCTTTTTCCCCATAGGCCCCCCCCAATTTATGATTGGTTGATTTCTTGATAATGTATATTCTTTCTGGGGTGAGAGGGAATCTTAGTGTTATTTTAATCTGCATTTCTTAGATGACCAATGATGCTGAATATTTTTTTCATATATTTATTTGCCATTCATATTTCTTCATCTGAGATGTATTTATCTCAGGTGCTCATTTTTGGATTGGGTCTTTAAATTTGGACTGGGTCTAAAATTGATTTGTTTCAATTCTTTGTATGTTCTAGATAGAAGTCCTTTGAGGGACAGTTGTCTAAATTTTTTTCCACTCTGAGTTTTATTTTCACTCTGTTGGTGATTTCTTTTGATGTGCAAAAAACTTTTTAAGAAGATGAGATCCCAGTCATTGATTCTTCAAAATATTTCCTGTGCAGTTTGGTTTTTGTTCAAGAACTCTCCGGCAACACCTATGTCGTCAAGATTTCTGCCTACTTTGTCTTCCAGTAGATTTAGTGTTTCTGTTTTAACATTTAGACTTTTGATCCATTTTGCCTTTAGTTTAGTGTACATCATTTTAGTTTCAGTCTTCAGCAAGTGGAAAGCCAGTTTTTCCAGCACTATGTATTAAAGAGGCTATCTTTCTTCCAGTAAACATGTTTGGCCACATTGTCAAAGATAAGGTGGCTGAGTGTCACATAGTTTTAAAGCAAGTATTTGTCTTGTTTTAAAATTATCTCTAGAGACATGAGAATGAAACAAATTGATTTTAGACCTCCTTTGCCATTTTGCTCTAAAATATGGATTAGCAAATCTGGCCATCATCTGTTTTATTGGTACTTTTGTTGTTATTTTTAGTTTAATTCCTTGACTGATGCTTGTATATTGCCCTGGGAAGTAGTTTTATTATGCCCCTCTGGCTAAAGTAGTACAATCAGCAATAACAATAGCATCAAACACAGCCCACAAAATGAGAAACTGAGGTCATCATTAATCTGCCACCTTTAACCCTATGAACTAGATTTGTGGTTATATAACAAAATCTAAAACAAAACGGAAAATTTTATGCAGTAAATAAGTTCTCAATATGCCAATTTTACCCTCGAGAGAAAATTTAGAAGAGGAGATTAGTGGTAAAAGTAAAGAAATAGAAGAGTAGAAGCAAGACTAGAAGACAAAAGAGGATCACATAAACTTTGGGAAATTGGTGCAGAAGACAGGAGGGAAAGAGAGAAGGAAGAAATAAAAGGAGTAACAACTACCACAAAAAAGTAGAAACCACATTCAAACTCATAAAAACAAGATAAACAATGAAGAGAAGAAAAAAAAAGAAAAGAGAGAGGAAAATAAAGTCCGCTTCCAGGTTTGTCTTTGCTGTCACTGGTAGACATTGCGTGGAGGCAGAGTCCAGATCCAGGTCGATTTATCCCAGAGAGCCTGCAGTAGCTTTATGGCACAGCAGTGGGTAATCTCAGTGAGTCTGCACCTTTATTTCCCCTGAAGTTTAGGCTGGTTTCTGCACACCTTCTGCAGACTTGACTTAGCTGGGAGCTGCTAGATGGAGCCAGTGTTTGCTCTGAGTTCTGAGCTCATCTGGCCCTTCACCAAGATGGTTCCTGACCAAGTGGCCTCTCCTGAGGGATGGCCAGATGCAAATGGAACATCTCTGCAGGAACTTAAGAGACCCAAAGGTACCTCCAGGACATCTTTGTAAATATAGCTTTGTTAGCTGTGCACCTATTACAATGGCCAAAATCCAGATCACCAACACCATCAAATCCTAGCAAGGATGTGGAACAACTGGAACGTTCACTCATTGGTGAAAACACAAAATAGTGCAAATACTGTGGCCAACAATTTGCTGTTACTTATAAAACTACACACTTTTACCACACTATGTAGCAATCTTGCTCCTGGGCATTTACCCAAACAAGTTAAAAACTTATGTCCACAAGAAAACTTGCATATATATGTTTATAAATAGTGTTGTTCATACTTGCTCAGACTTGGAAGAAACTGAGCTGGTTTTCCATGGGTAAATAAACTGTGCCACATCCTGAACAGTATTCAGGGCTAAGAGGAAATGAGCTATTAAGCCATGAGAAAACAGGCAGGAACCTTAAATGCATATTTACTAAGTGAAAGAAGCCAATCTAAAAAGGCTACATGTTGTGAAATTCCAACTACGACATTCTGGAAATGTCAACAGTATAGAGGTAAAAAGATCAGAGGTTTGCAGGAGTTAGACCATAAGAAGGAATGATTTTTGCCATAGTAAAACTCTTCTTTATGAAACTACAGTTATGATTCCATAGTGGTAGACACATGTTATTGCAAAACCCACAGAAGGTACAATGAAAGTGAGTCAAACTATAAACCAGAGACTCTGGCTGATTGTAATGCATCATATAAGCTCATCAGTGTTAACAAATGTACTGCTTCCAGGAGGTGCCAATGATGGGGAACAATTCATGAGCAGAGCAGAGGGCAGAGGGGGAATCTCTGTGCCTCACTCTCTCACTGTCCCCTCTTTTACTTTCTGAGGTGCTGGGATAAATCTCAGGGCTTTTGAAATGCTAGGCAGGCACTTTACTATGAGCTATATCCCAACTCCTGTGTTTTATTTCTGTAAATAGACTTTACTTTTTAGAGAAATTTAGAATCACAGCAAAACTGAAGGAAAATTGCCTTCCACTGCGAAGATGTGACATACTTAAGGAAGACTAACAGATCAGGCATGAACCTGAATCTTCATGCACTGATCTCTCGGACATCCAAGCAAGACTAAGCATTTTATCTGGGGAAACACTAACAGCTCAATTTTCTATATTTTGAAACACCTGAAAATTCCAAGAGATCTCTCTTTCTCACTTGCTTTCCCCAAAGAACTCCCATACTCCTGCCTGTGTAGCCTCCCCAGGAGGGGAAGCTCTTAGTTCTCCCTGATCAATTTTATCCTAAGTATGACAGCTTTGTCCCTTACTCATAGAGGATCGAGCAGCATGCCTACAGTCCACAAAATTCAGAGGAAGATTGTGAGACCTCAACAGGTAAAAACGTTTCCCTGACTGTAAACCATCATTATTCCTATAATGCTCAAGTATCTCCACCACTGTCTAGTTTTTTTCTTCCTCAGCTGGTTCAGAAAGCAGGTAGGAAGAAGGTCTCAAACAAGAAAGGCCAACTGGAGTTCTCTTGGAAGTCTAATAAGCAATGGCTCAGTGGCTCTGCACTACCCTCTTGCTTCGCTAAGGCTTATGGGGTCTGGGATCACCTAGGCTGCATGCCCAAGTCTAGACTTGCACAGGATTCCTCCACTGGTGACTCTGTTGCAACACTGTTGAGTTTGCAGTGCAATTCCATGGAAAGCCCTGCTCCCCACACAAGGTCGACACTCTCCTGATCTACATGCAAGGGCGTACTAGACCAGCAGGCTCAACTTCTAGAGTACATTTTCATCCAACTATAGAAAGCCCTCTCCCTCTGCACTGGCATCTTCTACTCTTCACATTTTTCTGTCCTGACCCAAAATCTCTCAATGCTGCACAGAGCCCAAATCAAACACATGACTACTTGGGGAAAGCAAGCAATTACGTACAAATAAGAACCCCAAAGGTTACCCTAGCAATGTCATGTGATATCTGCCAGCTCCATGTCCCAGGCCTGTGACTTTGGCCTCTTACAAGGGTTTTCTAGCACTGCACGAGCTGCAAAACAATAGCTTTGATCAAGCCGTAGGACTCACTATCAAGAGTTATAAAACCAGGGCTCCCTGGGATCCCTAAGTCATGATGACACTTTCAGAGCTAGCCACAAATTCAGATGCTGTAGCAGTAGCCAATCTATAATCTTCTGGGAGACAAGCTGGGATCATCTCGGAGCCACTCATGTCCTCATAAAATCCAGTGCATCACTGAGTCTTACATCACGTCTCTCAATGTTATGCTCTTTCAATTTACTCTCCTCCTTTTCTTTTGTGGGTCTTTGGCATCTCTAATAGCATTACTGACTCCTCCTGCTCCCTGTGTCCATCCTCAGATGTCACCGCCACAACGACATGGTGACACACCAGGCCCATCACCTGCTCCTCACAGCTGCACAGCACAAGGGTAAGAGTGCAGATGTTCGTGTCAGGCAAGCCTGTGTTCCAATGCTGCCAACCTCCCTGCACCACGCCGGACTCTTCTCAGCCCAAAGCAGGAACATTGCAAGAGTCTGCCTTGTCAGTCCGAGAGGACTGGGTGCACAGATGCACACAAAGCTCCTGACATGATGCTCTGGCTTCCAGTACGTGCTCCAGGAATGTTTACTACTTAGCATGTCCCAAATATTTAAGCCCTTGCAAATTCAGGTCACAGAAGACCTTTCCTACTAATCCACACAACGGGTGCAACTCCCTCATCCAGCATCTCTTGCCCTGTGATCCATAAAAAGACTACTTCTATGGCGCCTCAGTGGAATATTAGAATTTTACTGTTACCTCTCGTGCCCTTGTGTCCAAATTATAAAAATACTGAGTTTTATATATTTCAACAGTCTTTCATTAAAACACAATACTCTAAAATAATCCATAGAGATGGTAGTTTGCCTTCTGAAGTCACTACATTTTGATGTCTAATCATCTGTATCTCTAAGAATAAACAAATTTTCCAATCCAAACATCTTCCCCTTTGAACACCCACACAATACTCTTCTCAGATGCACCAGAAGAGGGCGCGCCTGCACCGTGCAGCTACTGCCAATCCGCCTTTGAGGGTCAGATTTACACGTTCCCCACAGTCACAATATTTTCCCACTGCTATCATTTTCATAGCTCTCTACCCACATTACCTGAGTTCGTTTTTATGAACTTCCATGATTTTTCTCTCCAGCTTCTGTGACTGCTTGGGGAAAATCTCAAACTCACTGATGTAATTCTCAGGATGCTCATCAGGATCATAATCACCAAGCTCGGCTGTAACCAGTAAAAAACGAAAACAAGATTAAAGACACTACAAGCAGGCTGCAAGTGGAATGCTGCCTGCCATCCAAAAGGACAGCCTGGACTGTGCTCCCCCACCCCCAAAGTGCATCTGTGCCCACACACGGACCACAGTCTGAGTGTGGAGGCCAGTGGTGGTGAACCTTTCGGAGCTGTCAACAACAAACAGCTGTGCGGCACCTGCGCTACAGGCTCACTGCCACTGCCCTAGACCCTAGACTCGCCCCAGGGTCAGACTTAGCTGTCTGACTTTGGGCACAGCCTCCTCTGTGTTTCCTTCTCTTTATCTACATATTAAAACAGTTTACATCAGCGTCTCTCAATGGGGGCACCACTGGCATTTGGAGGGGTTAAACAAGTTTATTATTTCAGATTGCCCAAGGAAATGTAGTATACTTAGCATTTCTACCCTTCAGGCACTAAATGTCAGTAGCATAATCACTGTTCCATGCTGGTTAATCTTGACTGTCAACTTGATTGGCTTAAGAAACACCTAGGAAATTAGTAAGCAACACTATGGGCCGTGTGGCAGGGGCATGGGGGTATGAAGCTTAGAGCACATATCTGGTCTCTTGTCTCTTCCTCTCTTGCACTGCTCCCCTGCTTTGCTTCCTGGCCACCATGAACTGAGCATCTTTGTTCCGCCACTCTCCACACCATGATGCTTCTGCCTCGGAACCAGCAAACCATGGAACCCTTTGAAACTGTGAGCCAAGTTAAACCTCTTCTCCTTTAAATTGTGGGTGTTATTTTGTTCCAGCAACAGGAAAGCTGACCAATTCAACGACCATCAACAATATCATGCCCAAAAATTAGCCAAAGGACACAAAGTATCAGTTAGATATAAACACGTTCAAGGAATCTATAGCACAATGTAGTGACTACAAGTGAAAAATATATACTGTATATTCAGAAATCTCTGGCAGTATTAATATTAAATGTTTTCATCACAAAAATGATAAATCTATGCGGTAACGTGTTAATTACCTTAGTTCACTCAACAATATATGCCTACTTCAACATCATGTACACTATACATATAATGTTGATATGTCCATTAAAAATTAAAAAACAAACTGCCAATCCCTCCCCAATATTTCCAGTGTTCACAGGATACCTATCTATCCGGGCTGCTGGCTCTAAGCCTTCTGCAGCACAGCTCATTCAGTGAAAAAATACCACAACATGAAGGAACCTGAGGGAGACTGCACTTAAAAACAAATGGGTCGTTCTTCAAATTACAGAGCATACCTCAGGACAAAATACACACTGGGTGAGGTGCTGCCTTTCACCACAGGAACTTCTGTGACTCTTCCAGGGTGAAAAGAAATGCCTGGATCTCTCAAGCACCTTGAGCACTGAGGAGAGGTTGTGTGTCCAGCCCACAGCCTGGAGGAGCAAAGGTGATGTCTGACCATGGGACACCTTTACAGCTTCCATACTGGTGATGAAAATGAGCCACAAGGGGCTGGGGATTTAGCTCAGCGCATAAGTGCCTGCCTTGCAAGCAGGCGGTTGCAAGTTTGATGCCCGATACCAACAAAAAAAAAGAAAGAAAGAAAGAAAACGAGCCACAAAAGCAAGTATCTTGGGCAGAAATGGGAGACACAGCCCGGGAGAGAATACAGATGGTGAGAAAACCGTAGTAGACAAACTTTTTCACCCACATGACTCTGATGTAGGAAAAATTAGTATGTCTGGAACATATCTGAAAAATCACATCCATCTCTCTAACTTACTTCTACTGTTTCAAATTGCAGTTTTTCAGAAAACCTAAAGATGTATACATACCACATGAGAAAGGGTTTTTTAAAAATAAGATTCAATATGCTATTGATCATGGAATGGAAATGATTAATTTGATAATACCAAAATTAAATATTACTGATCATGAAAACACATTATGGACAACTAAGAGATGTCAAGTTGAAAGAATGTATTTGCAAACTCTAATGTTTACAACAGCTAATACCCACAATAAAGAGGAAATCTTTGGAAATCATAGAAAAATGGGCAAGAAGATGAACGGAGAAAAAGTCAAAGCCATGAACCAGCAATTCGCAAGAGGTGAACTGCTGATGGCTGGTGAATGGTGAGACGTCTAAACTCACTAGTAATCAAGACATGCAAACCAAAACAAGACGTCACTTTGCATCTATAACACTGTCAAACACTAGGAAGTTGGCAAAACATAAGGCAACAGAAACACTTATGCACTTCTGGGGATTCTGAATACATGTTCTTCCAGAAAACAAGGTGGGAGTAGTTAGCCAATATTATAACTCAGAAATCCCTCTTCTGGGCATACATCCTAGAAAAACTCTGGGTGCAGGAAATGATATGTGTGAGGTATTTTTGAATCACGGGATCCTCAGGTGTTTGTGGTTGGCTGGACTGAGAAGTAAAGCATGAGACATGCCCCCAACAGGACATCTGTAGTGGTTAGAAGCAGCAAAAGATGTTCCTAGCAACACAGAGAGTTCTCCAAAAACAGTATGCTGAGCATAAAAAAGAAGAGATGAGATAGGTCTATAGCCCCTTTTAATTTATGAAACTTATACACAAAAAACAATAGGGACTATTTGATAAGGCAATATGCCAAGGCAAAGGTGAATCTGATCCCAACAGCTGTCTTTAGGGAAAAAAGGGAGAACAAAAGAATGGAAATCAGCTGATGGACACATGGGCCCAAGGGGACCAATGATGAACAGGTACCGTGAACTGATGATCAGAATCTAAGTTCCAAAAGAAGTACAGATCACATGCCCATACACATATATGTACACATACATACACATGTGTGGCCCTCCCTGGGCTGGCTATGGACCTAAGTATATTTAGACAATGGTCCAATCCAATGCCTCGATTTCCCACAGGTGATGAACCACCAGTACAAAGCTCAGTCATCTTCAGAGCACCTGTCAGCTTGGAGAGGGGTTGGCAAGGTCAGGCCATGTTTGTGGGGAGTATTTCTTTGTCCAGGAAAACTGGTGAGATACAATAGACTTGTATCTATAAATACTACAAAAAGAAACCTGAAAATGACAGAGAACAAAAAAGAGAGAAGAAATGCATGGAGAGTGCACAGGACTCCAGATGCAGGACATCCCAGTCTCTGGAAAGAGGTCCTCTCCTTTAGGGGCCTTGCCTGGTGCAGAGCCTGCCTGAGACTGCTCACAGCAGGGACTTAGCCCATGTGTCCCCCCAGTTTGGTCACAGACACATCATCATGATGGTTTATTTATCAGTTTGTCTTCCTGCAAGGACATGTACCGCAGTGCCTGCCGCCCAGCAGCTATTCAAGAAGTGCCTGGAGAACCACAAACACATGGCTAAATGAGGGAATGAGTATCTCCCCAACAAGCGGCCAACTGATTTCTCCCTAGGGTAGAGGGAAAGCATTCACTGGAGCAACTGAGGCAAGTATCTTGACTTCACGGATTTTGTGGGAAAGCTACTATGTACCAGACACAGGAAGACTGCAGTGAAAAAGGCTCTCTAAGACTCATCGCTACGGAACTGGACCCTATGTAAGATCACGAATGTCCCCCCAGGTACATGCATCAAAGCTCAGTCCTCAGGGTGATGCCACTGGGAGGTGAATATTAAGAAGTAGGGTGCAGTAGGAAGTATTTGAGGAACTGGAGTGTCCACCAAGGGGACTGAGGGGCGTGGTCTCTTCTCCTGCTTTCTGTTCCTGGCTTATGCTGGGGTGAGCAATTCTGCTCTGCTGCAGGCTCTGGCCATGACATGAGGCCCCCAAACCAGCAGAGCCAATCAACTATGGATGGGAACCTCCAAAACTGTGAGCCACAATATGTGTTTCCTCTTCATAAACTGATTATCTCAGAGACTCAGTACAGTGGTGTAAAGCTAACTAAGACAGGAGGAAACACAAAAGAAGCCCAGACCCAATTCAACGAGATAATTTCAGGCATTTATGAGACAACCAAACAGGGATGTAGGAAAGAATGACAGGCTTGGGAAGACTTCCTTGAAGAAGAGACAGGAAAAGCAATTTCTATAAAATAAATAAATAAATACAATAAACAGATCCCAAAGGTTCTGTATGTTTGTTTTACAACTTGTATTATGAAGTAAAATGCTCTGCATGTATTGAATTTATTTGCTGGATTCAGTAACCACAAGTAGCAAAGCTCTGGGTGATGTTGTTTACACACACTGAATAGACCAAAGCCTAAAACACACTCCTCAGAAGGACAGCAGCAATCTCGACAATGAACCCTCTCATGGCCACTGCTCTCGAATCAGAGACTCCACCTTCCGGTCACTCTGTGAGCATGTTTGGCTCTGACAAAGCCCATTTTTACCTGCATTTATTCCTGACCTCCAGAACTGCTTGCATATTGACCCTGAGCATCAGAGAAGGCTAAGAACCCGCCTTTTACAGAACTTGCCCCAAATGACTCAGAGACAAGAATGCATTTTAGAGACAAAAGGTCCCTTCAAGGTCAACTGGTCCATTTCCAACTCTCCTTCCTCTCTCAGTGTGTGCTGTTTCTGATAACAGCCATGAGGGATGAACGAGGGCCCAGCTTCTGGGTGGAGCCTTTGTGGCTTTATTTCAAATGCAACAGAGGATGGAGAGCTTTCCATTACAGATCTATACTGAGCTTGTGCTTGGAGATGTGACAATAATTCACTGATGCTTTAATGCATTCTGAAATCCTCATATGCTGGCCTGCTGCTTGGATTAGTATTGATTCCCATTTCCCTCCAGAGACAGTGCACCTAACTAGTCACATGCCCTTTCTATCACTAAAGAAGATTACGGCGAGGTTTAATAACTCTTCACTCTGAGGCAAGTGAGGCAGCTTTCAAAAGCACAATCTCCCCCTGGAAGCCCAGAGGACCCCTCACAGCTGCAGAATACTCCTAGCCACTGAACACTGCAATAGCCCAAGGAGTTTCCTGTGCTGCCAAAATCTGCTACACAGCAGTGGCTATTTCCCAGAGAAGAGGAACTGAGCTACTGGGGTCCTGGTATCAACACACAAAAAGCACTTTGGAATTCTGAGACCAAGCACACGTGGAACAGGACACGGACTATTTCACAGCTCAGGGCATCCCACAGGGCCAGTGGGGGCCCAGGAAGATTCCCAGGAGAAACATGGGATACTCTAAGTGGTGAATGAAGCCTGGCACTGTGATGCACAGCTGACTGTCATGGTGACACATTTTGGCTTATCATGAGCTCCTGTGTTATTCTTTCTAGATCCATGACAGCACTGACAGACTCTCAGTGCTGCCTCGCTCCCCTCTCCCCTTCCTGTCACCCCCTCCTTCTCACTCATACACATGTAATTAGCACTCCTGATACAAATGGCTGTCAACAGGGTCCCTCCAGACAGCCCCTGGGGCCAGCTGCCTTTCACCAAGTGGAGGGCAATAGAACCCCTGGGCTCCCCGCTTCTGGTCATGGAGGCTCCACGCCCCAGACACTGTCCTTTCCAGGAGAAGCCACCCAGGTCAGTGCACTTGCTGCTCCTGGTGTCCCCAGCCACGGGCATGTTCAACCCTAAAAGATGGGCAGCCACCGCTGATGGGCCTGGCCTCTCCCGGTGAAGTCGCAGTGCCCGAGGATGAGGTATGACAAACCCGCTCATGACACGCAGACACCAGGGCTTAGGGAACTTGACTAATTTGTCTATGGTGAAATAACCAGGAAGGAGGAAGAAAGATTCAAACTGGGTTTGATAGCTGTGACAGCAGCTCTTCTCACTTACATGGTTAGAAAAGCTGTGGAATTAGATACGACGCACAGGTGTTCATATACACAGTACGTACAAATACACACATCGCACATGAAATATGTGTGTGAGGGCAGCAGGGAAGACCTCTATTTGAAACCTACCTTCCTGAAGGTGGTTTCTCTCTCCCTATGCCTATTAGGCCCCACACCGGTGATCAGAGCTCAGAACACAGAAACCCACACTGCTTCGGAGCTTGTAAAACTACAAGTTCAGCTCCTTACAAAAGAGGCCCCAGAACTCGAACTGTGGGGCCTGAAGGATGCTCTGTATCTGCAGAGGCCTCAGTCCAGCTTCCTACCAGGACCCCAGTAGTTCAGGAGGAAAGCAGAGGGAAAGCAGGGGCCTCTGCTGCTGAGAGCAGTCCCAGCCAGCCTTTAACCACAGACACAGGTGGAACGGGCACGGGGAACAAGGGTGGCACCCGCGGGCAGAGCTCTGCAGACCAGCGCAGTGACGGCAGTGGGCACTGGGGCCAGACTTACCTTGAATGATACAGGCACCCAGGTAGGTAGCGTCGGAAAAGGAGCACAGCAGTCGACCATGAAAAATATCACGTTTGATCTGTAAATATAAAAGGTACCTGCAATGCAAGGGAGAAACAGTTGTGCTAAGTTTGGCAGAAGCCTGGAGAAGGGTTGCCCGCGCGGGGTTCACCTACAACACCAGAGCCCTGCACACAGCCCTGGAGTGGCTCGGACTAGACAAGCAAGGAAACAAGGGGGCTTTCAGAACGTTGAAACCCAGTGTCTGTGGCAAACAGATCCCCTCAGCCTCCAAAGAGGCCTGAGGAAAACTCAGGAGACACAGGGCCCCAAAGCCACTGCCCCCAAACTGTAACACCCACGCTGCTGTCACCTCCACCTCAGGTCCCTACTGCCCAAGTTCTGTTTGAAAGAATCAAGAATGCATTGAATTCAGGTAACAAGATGAGCTCATCATCCATCCCTCAGGGGCGGATGGACTCACACTCGTCTGTCCATCAAACAGGCACCATGCTAAGGCCAGAGAGGCTGTGGGTTCACCGGTGGAGCCGGATGTGCTGGGTCCCAGCCCACTGCTTCCCAGGGTGCAGACCCAGATGCCTGGGGACGGGGCAAACCTGCTGCCAGGCAAAGGAGGCCTAAGGGGCTTCGGGGGTGGGGGAGGCCAAGCAGGCTCCCTGCGGCAGGCAGGGGTCAGCCAGCACTCAGCTCCAGCCCGTTACCTCTCTCAGGGAGGCAGAAGAGATGTGTCCAGCTTCTCAGACTGAATTCACAAGTGAAACCTGTGAGTTTTTAAATGCCATGCCACTGTTTCTAAAAGCACGGCAGCACTGAACAAAAAACATTGAAGTCCCCAGTCAACAATCTGCGACTCAGGCTCACCTTGTCCCCATCCTTTTTGTGTCCTCTATGCTGGGCAAGCCTTCTACAGATTTCCTGGTCATTCTTAGGAAGGGTAATTCCTTTATTCCAGGTTCAAGCCTGGCGTCTATTGTTTCTGATCAAAGTAATTTTCTTCCTAGACTTACTATAGTGTTTAAGTCCCAAAAATAAATTTCATTTTTTTCTTTTCATGTTCTTGGGGGCTGAGACACCTCTCAACCAGGGCTAGTGACCACCATGTGATGGTGCATTGTATGTGTCGACTTGACTAGACCATGGGATGCCCAGATAGCAGCTAAACATTATTTCTGGGTGTCCATGGGGTCATTTCCAGAAGGGATCAGCATCTGATATCAGCATCTGAACTGAGCAAAGCCAAAGGCCCTCCCTAGGGTGGGAGGACATCAGTCAGTCTGCTGAAGACCAAAGAAAACAGAGAGAGAAAGACTGAATCCACTCTGCTTGATTGTGAGTGGGATCATCTTCTCTTATCCTCAGTGCTCCAGTTCCTAGGCCGTCAGACCTGGACTGGACACTAGGCCACAAAGGGAAACATCAGCCCTTCAGACTATGCACTGGCTGTCCTGCACTGCCAGCATGGCAGGCTGTGGGATTTCCTAGCCTCCATACTCATATGAGCCAATTCCTTACCATAAATGTTGACAGATAGATAGACAGATAGACTCCAAGATAGATATACTGTTGGACACTTCTTTGGAAGACTAATACACACACCAGTGATTAAGGGATTTGATCTTAACTCAGCCTTATAAGAAGCAACATACACAAGTCTCGTTTTAAAGGCAAAGAAATGGAGAGTCAGAGAGAGGGTGGTTAGCATGCTTGGGTCCCAGCGATTCTGCCAGCCCTAGAGCACTGCAGCCCAGCACTGTGGGCCTCGGGCACTGAACCACATGGGGTCGATGACAGGATTCTGTGGCTAACCGAGTTTTCATTCAGAAGTTTTCATCTTCATACCTGTTTCCTGCTGTCACTGTGTTAAGCACGGAGGACACAGCACGGGCTCAGACAATAGTCTGGTCTTGTTTTACAAAAGAACTGTGTGCAGGGAATAAAGTCCCTAACACATTTTGTATTCACTTTGGTGTGCTTTTAGTCAAAGAAACAATATTATACTTGGTAGGAAAAGACTCGGACTAACTCCTAAAATAACGTCAATCTGCTTTAATAAGCACAGGAATTACTGAGGTCGGTTGTGAAAACGGAGGCTCTGATTCAGTAGGTTTGGTGGGGGAGGAGGAACACTCCGTATTTCTGACAACAGTGCTCCAAGATCACGCTCTGAGTAACACAGCTGTAAACCTATGGTTCTCATCTCCAACTACGAAAAGTGAAAACAACCCAAACTGCTCATCAATTGAAGAATGTATAAAGTGAACACAATGGATCCATGCAGTAGACTATTCAATCATAAATGTGAATAAAATACTGATAAACACCACCACACAGATGATAGTCAAGCCCTATGATACATGAAAAGAAGAGAGACACAAAGGTCACATAAGGTATGACTCCACTTACAGGAAATGTCCAAAAAAGACAAATCTACAGAGACAAAAAATAAGGTCCTTGGTTTCCAAGGCCTGAGCAGCAGAACACAGGCTGATGCTTGGATAGTAGACGTCCCACTGGAGTGACGGAAAGGTTCTGGGATTAGATTGTGGCAGCAGCGACACAAATGTGTGACCACACCGAAACCCACTCCACTGTACACATTAAAATCTGCCAAAAGAAACTAATGCTTCTCAAAATCCAAACTGTCTCAGAGTAACAGTGCTCAATGTTTGGCAGAATTTTAAATTACCTAGAAAACTTAGGAAAATATAGATTGCTGGGCCTGGAGTTACAGGAACAGGGACCAAGAATCTGTAACAAATGCCCAAATAATGCTGATGTGACTGGCTTGGGGGCCTCAAGTCTGAAGACCATGGCCCTAGAGCATTCAGAATACCAGAGTCACACAAATACTTGGAATGACCAGATCTTAAAGACTAAACACCAGGCTAAATGCCATGAGGTTGGTTTCTTTCCTAATTGTTGAATGCATGCATTGAAATAAAACATTTCTACCTTTTGGTAGAAATTTGGTAGTGAAAAACAGCTTAAACAACTATTCACATGAGAGGTCTGAGGTCTAATTCACAACTCAGAAATCAGGTTTTATGAAATCAAGTTTCCTAGGTCATAGCTTGGGTTTTTTTTTTTCCTCTTATCAGAGATCTACAGAGATAATCAAGGATTATTGTGGATTCAACATAATCCACAGGGATTTATCATAGCTTCAAATTCAGGACGTTCATTTTTTAAATACCATAGCCATCAAAAATAATGCATCTTTCTTCAGTGTCAGCCCAGCATGAGAGGATTAAACAACCAAAATACAAGAGGATCTGGGACATAAATTATCGTGCTGCTATTAATGATATTGCTTCTTTACTCAAATGAATTAAAGATTGTTTTCACTTTAAAAAAAACTATATTCAACATACTTTTGGTAGCATTTAGTTACATTTATAAAATCCCAGAAAAATAAACGATTATAAAATGATTGCTCATATGGAAAAATAAAAGGAACATGAAATTTTCAAAAGCCTTTTTATGAGTATTTTTCTTGCTCTGTCCACTGAAATCCATCTTTTTGTTAATATTTTTTTTAATTTTTTATTTAAAGGGGTAAAACAGAAAAAGGAGAGAAATATTACAGAATTTCAAAAAAACATAAACAGTAAGAAATCACTAGTTGATAAATTACATATTGCTCTTTTAGAAATAGTTGTTCAAGTTACAAAATTAAAGCACACAAAATGGACACTCAAGAAGTGAGACCGCAAACAGATCTGTTAACAATCAAACAAGAACTAAGAAATATTGGTATCAATCCTGCATACATAAATATACATGCAGTTATATCTTTTATAGCACTTCCTATTTTCTCTTTTTTACAATAGCAATTATACATTTTTTTTTATTTAAAGAGAAAAAAACAGGAAAAAGGTAGAAATACTACAGAATTTCAAGAAAAGAAGATAAACAGTAAGAAATCACTAGTTGATACATTACATATTGTTCTTTTAGAAATAGTTATTCAAGTTACAGGATTAAAGCACACAAAGTAGATACTAAAGCAGTGAGAGTGCAAACAGATCTGTTCAACAATCCAACAAGAACCTAGAAATATGGTTATCAATCCCACACACCTAAACATACATGCAACTATATCTTTTATAGCGCTTCCTATTTCCTTTTTTTTACAATAGCAATTATACATTTAAAATTTTATTTAAAGAAAAGAAAAACAAAGCAAAACAGAAAAAAGGGTAGCAACAATACAGAATTCTAAAAGAAAGAAAGAAAAAGGAGAATGAGAGAAAGTCCCACTAAGAAATCAGTAATTTATAAATTACATACTATCATCCTGGATGTAGTTGTTCAAGTTACAGAGTTAAAGGGTACATAGTAAATATTCAAACAGTCAGACTACAAACAGTTCTAACTCAAAGATTCAGCAATATGGTCATCTATTTTACACACTCAAACATACATGCAATTATATCCCTTAGAGCACTTTCTTTTCCTCTCTTTTTTACAATAGCAATTACACATTTTGGTTTTATTACTCTTGTAGTTCTTATTTACTTTTTACACTAGAGACACAATATGATATTTATAAATATGATTCTTATTTATTTCACTAATGAGGATAGTCTCAAGTTGTCTCCATTTGCCTATGAAAGCCTCAAGGTCATTCTTTTTTATAGCTCAGTAATATTCCATTGTATAAAAATGCCACATCTTTTACATCCACTCTGCAGTTGATGGGCATCTTGGTTGTTTCCAGGATTTAGCTATCACAAATTGTGCAGTTATGAACATGGGTGCACATATATCACTGTGATATGAACTTTTCGGTTCTTTGGGGAAAATACCCAGGAGGGGGATAGCTGGATTGAATGGGGCTTCCAATCCTAGTCTTCTGAGAATTCTTCATATGGATTTCCATGCATTGGCTCGACTTTACCATGTTATGTTCCAGTTCTTTCTATCTGCTTTTCCTCTTATTTAATTGCTATCCTACCTGGTGGTTTCTTTCTGTTGTTGTTTTGGGGATTGTGGTCATTTTTATCTCTGTCCAGTATGTCTTTCAGTACTTTTTCTAGGGTTGGTTTGGTGGACATGAATTTCTTCATTTGTTCATTGTCATGGAAGTATCTTGTTTCTCCATTAAATTTGAAGGAAAGTTTTGCTGGGTACATCAATCTGGGTTGAAGGTTGTTTTCTTTTAGGGCTTGAAATACCTCACTCCAAGCTCTCCTGGACTTGAGGGTTTGTGTTAAAAAGTCTGCCGTGATTCTAATGGGCTTTCCCTGATAGGTGAGTTGTGTCTTTTCTCTGACAGCTTTTAATATTCTGTTTTTATGCTGTATGTCTGAGATCTTAATTATTATGTGTCTGGATGTGGATTTATGTTGATTGTGACTGTTTGGTGTTCTATATGCCTCACTTACCTGCATATCAGATTCTTTCCCCATGTTTGGGAAATTTTCTGCTATTATTTCTGTAAATACTTTACCTATGTCATTTGCCTGGACTCCTGTATCTTCGCTAATGCCCATTATTCATATATTGTTTCTCTTGCCATCATCATGAAGCTTCTAGATTGTCATTTCATGCTGCTTTGTTATTTTTAAAAGTTCTATCCTTTCCTGATCACTAACTGTGATCCTGTCCTCAAGGTCCGAAATCCTATCCTCAGCTTCCTTTAGGTGGTTTTGCATGCTTTCAATAGAATTTTTTGTTTCTTGGATGTCTCTTTGAGTTTGTTTCATGAATTCTGCTTGTTTTCTATATTGTTCATTCAAAGTTTCAATCAGTTTCCCATGCTCATGTACTTTTTTCTCTAGTTCTTCTTTAGCTGTATTCAACAACTCCCTTACTAAAGTTGTTATTTCTATCTTTACATGGGAGAGTACTTCTAATCTGATTTCCTCTATAGCCTGATGCAGCTGTTTTTTTTATTTCACTTGCTATCTTTTCAGAGATTCCCGGTGTGTTACTTTTGGGGTCCTTTATTTCAATGTCTCCTATACTTGCTTCTGGTGAACTATATGTTTGAGACTGCATTTTGCTTTTTTGTTTTGTCACTTTACTCTGCCTGATGTTTTCTATGTGTAGGAGGGGATCACACACACTCTTTTCAGACACACCAAAGTCTTACAGTTAGTTGGAGGCAGTTTTACTACTGGCCCTAATTATCCCCTGTACACCTCTATTTTAGGGGTATACTCACCACACTGATACAGTCAATCCAGTGTAGTCCAAAGTTCACCACCTGGGAGCAAAGTTCCAAATTTTCTCACACTAATTGGAGCCCGCTGAGATCTTCTGATGTTCTAGGTGGGAGGGCGGGCCCATCTGTAGCAGTCCAGGGCAGTTTTCAGTCTTGGGCGGGCACTTAGTGGAGGTTCTGGGTAGCCTACGCCTGAGGCAGGCTTGCGCTGAGTTCCTGGTGGCAGGGTGGGCCTTCCATGAAGGTTCCGGGGAGCCTACACCTGAGGTGGGTTTGCACTGAGTTCCAGGTGGCAGGGCGGGGCCTTGGTGGAGCTTGAAATAGTTTTGTCAAGAGAAAAATAACTCTCACCCCCTCCAAAACCAATATTCTATATTATCCGGAGACTCCAGCCTCTTGACACATCAGCCAGCCTGCTCCTTAGTTTCTGCTTTGGACTCCTTGGCAACCGCATTACTTCCTTAATATTTCTTTATTCCTCAGCATGGTCCTGAACACAATGTTAATTTCTCACATACTGTATTAAATCTGTCTCAGATTTTAGGTTTTTTGTTAGGCTAACAAAATAACTTTCCATACAATAAAAGCCAAACACTTTCCAAACAAGGGTTTAAACTGTAGGTACCGGGGTACATATGACTTCTAAATTGGTTGGTAATTCTAAGAACTGTGTTGACCAACAAAAAAATTATACCTGTGTAAAGGCAGGAGACTACCTTAATTTTCCTTGAAATCAAATATTCACAATATTCCATTATTCATACCTGAGTTCCTTAGTCAAAAGCAGGAAAACACTATTTAATTGAGAGGGGATTAATTAGGGTTAACCACTAAAACTTTGTGTTCTTTTGTTCTTCTCAACAATAAAAGATTCATCCTCAATTTTTCTTATGACATATATTCAATTCTTATTGTCCAGAGAAGATTATAAAGACAACAAATGACAAAAATGAGGCATTAGCTTTTTATTTGATCTTCCTTATTACACTGTTAGCACCCTTAAGGAAAAACAAATATCTCTCTCTGCTAACTTTGTTGTTTTATGTAGCTGATGGAGTCTGTCCCCAGTAAGTAAATAATCAGAACCACAGAATAATTTATCAAATAAATAAAAGTCAAAAGCAGGCCAAGGCCACGTATTGTGTAATTCCGCTGATATGAATGTTGACACAGACAGAGCAGATGAATGGCTGGGGGAGGGGGAGGATGGAAAGGGCTGCTCCTGGGTAGGGGTTTCGTTCCTGGTGATGAAAATGTTCTGGAACTAGAAGGGAGGGGTGGTTGTCCAACACCATGAGTGGACTGGATGCCACTGAACTGTACACTTCAAAATGGTGAGACTAATTTATGTTTCATTAATTTTGCCTCAATGAAAAAGAAAAACGCAGGCCAGGGTGCAAAATTACGAACACCACATATGGTGTCCATTACCCATTACTCCAGTTTTTCACACTCACACAGCTTCCCATCCTTCTCAAACCCCCTCGCCCCACTCCCACGCACACGTGCGTGTGCACACACACACACACATGCACACATCTTACTCTGGCCGTGGGCACATTAATAACAGGGAATAGAACCAGCTGCTTCTTCCTAAAATCACCACAGCACCACCAGGGTCAGGCTCTACCAGAGCCTCCCTCTGGATAACAAGAAAGCAGAATACCCAACCCTAACCCTTTGCAAATGCCCTGTACCATTTGTGTTTGCTTTTCTGTTTAGTCTTCATCTAAGAAAACTATCCCAAGAGATGATTATTCACAGTGTTTTATAGGGGTCACCAAATCAGAGCCTCGTCAAGTGATTCAGGGAAGTAAAACCCCCAGAAGGTGGACTGACTGAAGCCCTGCAGAAGGGAGGAGACAGGGAGCCTGAGGAACGGGAAATGTGAAAAGCTGCGCTGAGGGGAGTCCTCAAGGGAGGGGAAGCACGCCCCTCAGTCAGTTAAGCAAGAGGAAAGCAGAATGACTAGTTGTCTGCCAGCGCAAGTGACCTCATCCCTCCCAGAAAAGCTCAGTTCTGAGAAACAGTCCAGGGGTTCCTTAGCTATGAATTCCCCATGTCCTAAAGACACTGATCCACTTATTTTTAGAACCCCACTGTCAGATGTTTTCAGAGAAAACCTTCCCCTCATAACCACTGCTTTTCTGTGCAGCTAATTACACTCCCAATGACAATTGTTTGAAAAAGAAATTCTAAAGCAATTAAGTGTGGAGCAGCACTCAAGCCAAAATGCTGAGCCCAGTGCCTGCCTCATGGAGACAGTCTCTAGACAGCAGGGATGTGGAGCCTGTAAGATGCAGAAGGCCTGGATGGCTAAAGGTGTAAGTTAAACAAACAAACAAACAAACAAACAAAAAATACCTTGTGAGCTCTTCTTTTATCTTCAAGGGTTCGTGTGGGTAGAATTTCACTCTAAAGCACATGGTGTATGGTGGATGAGCTGAAACATCATAAAGAAAAGGCATGAGATAAGCAGCAAAAGACCAGGGACTCCAACACACACAGGAACATCAGCTACGAAGCCTGTCACACTAGCCTGCTGCTGGGACAGAGGAGACAGGAGAGGAAGCAAACAGAAAGCCCAGGGAAACAAAGTGACAACAAAACTCATAGGAAATGCTCCACAGGACACCTGGGGTGGATGCAGGGTAGAGTGACCTAGCCAGTAGGTGTGTCATTCCACCACACTTTCTATTTTCTAGAGCAAAGACACGTCCTCCTCTGATCAGCTCACCCCTGGGGCAGAAAATTACTCCGATATACCATTCCGGGATTGGGGCTCATGAAGGATTTTTCACTCTGTGAGATGGAAAAATGTCCCTCTACATGACCAATTTTCCCAAAATGTTGGCACTGCTGGATTAAAATTAGATTTAGAAAGACAGAGTCAAATAAGCACAGATCCCACTCTGGATTTCTGGTCTTATCTGTGTTTGAAGCAGTTGCCCCTCTGACAATAAGTGCTGTTCTAATTTTCTAGTTTGTCTGAAACAAGTCTATGGTATAGACTGCTACCTTATCAGATTCTTCAAATATCCAGAACTCAAATGACCAGGATTGTCAACTCCCTCACTTATAAGGTCATTATTATTACCCTAATTAAATGCATGCAAATGAAGTAAGATGCATTCAAATTGCAGTGAACAAAAAAAATCAGCATCTTAAAATCAATGCGATATGATAGCTGGAATGACTATTTCTACTGATCTTACATACTAACTTATTTGCCTCTGTATCAATTAGTATAGCTACCAGGGATCAGCTTGGAGTCTACACCCAAATACCTCAGCAGCAAAAATCTCTCTCTCTCTCTCACTCACTCACTCGCTCTCTTCCTCTCTCTCAGGAGTTTGACCTCTTTGTTTGATGCCTTACTTCCTTACCAGAAGATTTCCTAACTGAGCTGATGCTTTTAATTTGATCCTGTGTCCCCTAGACTTCAGAAAGGAAACAGTTTTTTTCTGAAACACTAGGCAAAAACGAACACCTTCTGTACAGCAGAGAAATGACTTAGAAAAATGCAAGCACTCCTCAAGTCATTCATCTTTCATGATTCCCAAAATTCCTGTCTTAACTCAAAATATTTTACTTTTAAACATCCTCTAGGTTTCCTTTTAACTGATTTAAAACACCATCTTCAAATGATGAAAGCTAATAAGTTTTCATTATACAACCTTGGGATTGCCTTTAATCGCAGGGTTGAGACAATGTTTATAAAAGAACAGAACAAAAGATGGGATTAACATGTGAGAAAAGGAAATTTCCCCTCCATTCTCTCCTTTATCTTTTATTACTCCTCTAAATTATTACATATTTAATGCAACCAATGCAAGCAAATGATAGACAGATGATAGACAGATGAAAGACAGAGACAGACAGGCAGACAGATGACAGGCAGGCAAATGCTGGCAACCCCTGTTCCTGTCCTTCACTGTGTTATTACTGCCCCTGACTCTCAGATCTCTCATATCAGCCCCTCCAACTCTCCTCCATTCACAACTTCATCCAATTAGTCTACTCAAATACATCCTCACACAAATACATCTGACTATGTAAGTGGAGGAATTTTAAATTTTATTTGCTCAAAATGAAATCACATCATACTTGTTTCTCTTGTTTTTCTTACTAAACTCTACATCTTGCCCATCCTTCCAGGACAGTAAATAGATATCTAACATTCTCACAGTTCATACTATAAACTAACCAGATTTTATTTAGCTCTCCCTTTTCAGTTATTATTCAGATTTTCACTATTTTTGTCCCTCAAATCATTTTGTTAATGTACCTATCTACATATTCATGAACAGATCATGAAGCACTCTTATCTTTTATTTCTATTTCTATAATACAGACTCCTAAAAGTTGAATTGATTGCTGGATCAATAGATATGGAGCCCTCACCAAGAAGCAAGCCCTCACTGTGAACCAGCATCATGTGCGGACTGGCAGCAGCAGGCGGACAGCCACACCCCAGCCCCAGCGGCATGCAGGCTGGGGAACAAGAAGAGCTAACCCTCCGCCCCCTATAAGTGACCACCAGCTGATCCAGAGAGACACAGGCTGCGATGATGGCTATTGAGGTGAAATGCAGTGTGATGCTTGTGGTGTTTGGTGTTTCACTGATCTTGAAGGTCTAGGACCAGTGGTCTGATCATCTATTCAGAGGATAGTAGCATCTATGGGGATCTCCTTCTGAAGGTGGTAGCTATTGTTAATCCCCTATTATACTTTTTTGAAGTCCCATTGTACCATTTTCATTGTTTTGTTGGGTTGGGTTTTATTGTTTTGTTTTGTTTGATTTTGTTATATCTGATGGCAGGAGCAGCTATTTCAAAGATAGCAAGACATATTATGGTAGCCATTTTGGAGTCACTATAGCCTTGTTTTGAAGTCCTTTATTGCATTCATTGTTTTGCTTTTAATGGTTCTGTTTTGTTCTGTTTGCTTTTCACTATGTCTGAAGGTATCTGCAGCTATTTAGAAGACAGCAAGAGGCATTATGGTAACTATTGTTGATTTCATATTGTTTTGAAGTCCTGTATTACTTACACTGGTTTTCTTAAATTGATTTTATTCTGTTTTATTTTCCTTGGTTTTACCTTCTTTAAAATAAAAATTAAAAATTGTTTTAATATATGGGAAAATGTTCTAAAGGAAATAGCAAAAATTAAATCAAGGATTAGAAGACAGCTGGGGGAAGGATAATCACAAAGTATATCCCCCAAACTCAAGCTGTCCTTTCTGGGCAACGTTTCTGCTTACCAAGCCAGGGGGCTGGCTCCATGAAGTGTCTGAGTTAGCCAGCTTTTCCTAAGTGTGAGTGTGGAGGTGGAGAGGCCAGAGGCAGCTCCTCAAATCACCATTTGGAACACCTCCAAGGGGACGAAACCCTTCCACCTCCATCCCACACCCTGCCTACAGCCCAGCAGCACCCAAGGCTTTTTCTGCATGGACAGCCCTCCTATGACAGCTGGAATGCAAAGGCCCCTGTGTTCTCACATTTCCTTCCATCTTCCCGTGTGTGGTCACTGAAGTAATAATGACCTGTTCATCAATGGACCCATTATCAAAGGAGGACATGAGGCTGGTGTAGAAAAATCAGGAAGAGGTACTTTTCAAGTTCAAAACATTCTATTTTGTTGTTGTTGTTGTTGTTCTATCATCACATACCCACAACTGTGCAGTTTACACCCATCCAGCATCATTTACCTCACATGGCCAATAAAAGAAAAGAATCTCCACCTAAGTCTGAAGGAGCAGCCCATTCCAGCACAGTGAACCAGGAAGAATAGCAGGGATTCACAATGACAAGTGAAGTCTTGTCACCAGACCCAGAGACCAGAGTGGCTGAGCACAAACACGTCCATCTAGTCCTGGGCAACAAGATGCACATGGGTCTTTTGGGCTGGTTACCCCCAGAGTGAATGATGGAAAAGAGAGCCGTGCTCTGCCTGCCTGGATGAAGGATGAAGGCTGAACCTCCAGCCCTAGGCTGATGCTGTCCAGAGGGACTGCCAGGTCCTGCTGTCACTGTCACGTCTGGGTTTCTCTGACAAGATCAATATACTCATGTAGAAGGCCCACAGCCTGACTCGCAAGTCCTAGGATGTGTATTCTGAAAACCAATAATCTTTCATCTCAACTTCTATTCTGCCATTTGAACATCTGGAACAAATTCAGATTCCCTGGACTTGATTACAACACCCATAGCTATTTCCAGAGAGACTAATTCACTCGATTCCAAAATTTAATAAACATTTAATAACTACTAGGCCCCATTTTAAATGTACAAATAACAGCAGCTATGAGAAGACAAAAGTCTCCCATAGAGGAAACATTCCAGGGAGGGGGGACAGGTATAAAAACTAAAATAGCTGACACATGTAGGTCATTAGAAGGTTGTATGTTCTGTGGAGAGTAAATCATAAAGGACACACACAAAAAAGAGACCCTCCCTTCGGTCCCCTTATCTCATGCCCACTCTAACTAAATCCATGAAGGTAATTACTCTGTACTACTTTCCTAAAAACCAAACAAAGGTGGAATACAACCATTAAGTGTTAAGTCGTTCAGCAAGGTGTGCTGTCTCTATCCAGCGTCTGGGTCAGAAACTGGCATGTGAGCCCTGACATGTGCCCATGCCAGATGCAGAACTGCTGAAAGGAGCTTCCTGCCCATCCCTCAGCAGCTGGCTTTTCCTCCCTGGGACACATCAAAGGGTGCAAAGGTCTCTGTAGAGACGGCGCTCCTTTCTGCAACCTGACAAGTGTCTCTGTCAAACAAACCTCCATATTTCCTCATTCTCAGGATACAGGAGAAGTGGGATGAAGTCAAGGATGACTCTTTTTCTGTGCCACATATTTGGTGTGGAATCCAAAGATGGAAACATCTGACACAGGAACTGCCTGGGGCCAGTAACATTCACACCACACGTGAAGACCTCACCCCCACAGTGTCACAATATCCAGCCACTGTGCACTGGTGCTGGACCGGCGAAGGGAACAGTCATCTTACAGTGGTCCATTCCCAATCCATGGAGGGCAAAGAGGGTAGAGAGAACACCAGACCCCTTCAGCAGGAGTCCCAGCAGTGCCTGGGACAAGCCATCTACCTCTCTGTTTTTGCTTTGGAAGAGGAGATGGCACCAGCTGCCATCCTGTGTCTCCTGGAAATGTTTGGGCAGATCCAGTGCGTTCTGGAGTGTGCACCCAGGGAATTAATCTACATGTGAGATTCTGCTTTGTTGAGATAAACACTCCTAGCAGAAGAGAAGAAAACAGGAGATGGAAATGGGAGGAAGGGGATGGGGAAACACTGAACTGAGTTCAGCCCAACAGCTGTAAAGCATTTACTCGGCCATGTACATGCTAAAAACAGAGAATACTGCTGAGCACCAGAGAAGGAAGAAAAAAGTGTGAAACCCACGTTTAAAATGCCAAGAGTGTGTAATCACTCTGACAACAACAGCAGGGCTCTTCTTTCCAGTGCCTGAGGGCTGCCAGATGGGGCTGAGGAGGCCAGGCGTCTCTTCAAGGCACCTCAGTGGCTCCTTTTACATCAGCAGACCTTGAGGTATGGTCATTTCAATAGTAGGTTACCAATGAGAGCAGGGAGAGAGGTACTTTTGCTCATAAAGCAGAAACAGACCTTATCTCCGCACTGAGATCACGCCCAGGAAGGGAGCTGGGCAGAGGAAATGATTATTCGAGCAGACTCTGGGTGGAAATGAGAAAAAGGAGTTTCTATTCTTAACCTACAGGCTTACTCAAATCTTTTTAGAAACAAATAGGAGTTTTTTTGAAAAAGAAACACCACTTAGCAGCTTTCCTTAAAATGCAGAAATCTTCCTCTAGTCATCATAAAGGAATCACAGGAAAATAAAAGGCATAACTTCAGGAATAAGCATATGAAGTCTTCTCTCTCTTATGTAAGTCTGGTTTACAGCTGGGAAAAGTCTCCCCTAGTCTCCTGGAAACAGCCACAAAGTGTGCAGCCACAGCTCAGGCAGACTGCAGGGCGATTCTTACACCTGAAACAGGTCTTATACCTCCCTCATTCAGACTCTTTGGAGAAAAAGAACAAGTTTGATAAATTTTGCAAAATACTATAAAGGGTTTGGTGCTGCAGAAGAGACCCCTACTGCTCCATAAATGTGAAGCTTGCTTTCCAGTGGCATCTAAGCAGGTATGGGGCTCCCAGCCCTTTCCATGCAATAGTTGCCTTTTTATTCTCAAGCAAACGAATGCCCTTCCTCTCATATTGTCCTGAAGAGTCTTTAGAGTCAGCACTGAGGATGGCATCCCACATCTCTGTCCACACACTGTGCTCAGTGATACTCACAGTTGCATCTGTTCTGCACTTAATAACAAAATAGCACAAGAGCAGGAACCACACGCATGAAAAATGACACCTGCCTAACAAAAGGGTAGAGCACTGCTCACTCACACACCAGCGACTGAGGACTCCTGGGAAATGTGCAACCAGGCCTGCCACAGAGAACATGGGTTACACTAACGTCAGCTCTCTTCCACTTAGAGATGATGATTATCATTTCCCAACAACTGTTGCTATCTCAACACAGCGACAATCTCCCATCGCTCCTGTGGAAATGATAACTCCTCTGCAGCCTCTGCTCCAGAGCAGAGAGGATGTTTCAATTGGGTTTAACTCATACTTCCCTGGTTATGGTTCTCTCTCATGTTTTCATCACACACATGCACAGGCACTGACTGAAGTTGCTCTAAGTCCTCACTTAGGGGACACCGGGCTGCTGGACAGCTGCCTCTCAGCTCTTCACTGCTGCTGCCTGTTCTGGAGCAGCTGACAGAGATGCAGAGGCCCCGTGTTTCTCATCTGAAGGCCGTCACTGACCACATCGCTGGGGCCAGACAAAACTCTATACCCCCATTTCATCTGAGCATTGGGAAGGATACTGGAACCAACCACAAACAGTAGGCACCAGCAACTATTCTCTATGAAGGCCAAAGAATAAACTGTTTTACATTGGGAACCTGCTTCAGCTGTGTACTTAGCTGTTGTAGTGTAGAATGAACCAAGGGCAACATGTATGCCTTGGTTACTTTTCATTCATTGCTGGGACAAAATACCTGACATCCAAAATGAAGGAAGCAAAAGTTTATTTAGCTCACAGTTTGTGGAGGTTTCAGTCCAAATCAGCTAGCTTCAGGAGTCATGGCTAAGGGTTGCAAGCAACAAGAGCAAAAAAGGCAAAAAGGAAAAGCACACCTCCTTCCCTCCCTTATATTGTGTGCTGGCTCCCCACCCCTGGGCAAGTGCAGCACTCATGCTACCACTCCCAGTACTAGACAATGAGCCAACCACAAATGTTAGATTCAGTCACCTTAAAAAGATCACCCCCCACAACGACCACATGAGGCTCTGGAGGGACTTTTAAACACAAACAATAGCATTCCCCACCTGGGTCCCCAAAGACTCATGCACATCCTTTATGCAAAAGACATTAAGTCCATCTCCAGCATTGCCAAAGTCCTAACATTTTCAGCCTTGGGGAAAAGTCCAAGTTCCAACTCTACTCCGAGATCTAAGGCAAACTCTTATCTATAACCCCCTGTACAAATGAAAACAAAGTTAAGCACTTGCAACATCAATGGCACAAAAGAAAAATTACCATTCCAAAAAGGATACAAACAGGGGGATAGAAAGAGATGGCACCAAAGGAAATCCAAAAACCAGGGCAAACATTAAGTTTGGACATTCAGCATCTGAAGCAATCTGGTTGTGAGCTCCAAAATGCTTGAGTGACTCTATACCCACAGCACGTGGGTTTATAGCTCCACAACTTCTCTCTTGGCCTAGCTTTGCTCCCTCCTTGCAGCTTTTAGATGATCCACATTCCTGGCTTTTGCAAACTTCTGTGATCTCCATCATGCCTCTGGCTTCATACTCAAAGCTTCACACATTGCCCTCTCAAGGGCACACTGCCTGGCCTCCCAGGTCTTCTAAAATTGGTGTGGAAGCCTTTTTAACCTCAGAACTCTTATATTCTGTATGCATCTAAACCCAGCTCCATGTGGATGATGCTGAGGTCTGCTGTCAGCTGGAGCAATAGCCAGGCTTTCCTCTCTCTTGGCTGTAGGGGTCAAGTGCCTGGATCACTGAGCACTCTCAACCTAATTCTGAAGAACAAATTTTCTAGCTGCTGCCATTCAGGAACCAGATGTGCTGCTGCCATTTTGGAGACTTGTGTGGCTGCACTGCCATTCTGGAACATGGTGCTCCGCAGCTTTCTCCTCCAAGCAAAGTCTTTTACTTTTTCAGTTTTGAGGCTGCAAAGCATGGGGACTCACTGCTGCTTGTGATGCTCTAAGGCTATCTTTTATATTCCCTTCTTCCTTCTCAACAATAAAGATCTCAGCTCTATCTTTGTAGTACACAGTTTACCTGAGCTTTTTTCCTGGACAAACTCAGTGTTTTAAATCATCCTGCTGGGCTCTTTGCAATTGATTTGCTATGTAAATCTAGCTAAAAGCCCCCAACGAGAGCCACGTCACTGCCTCAACATTCGACTGCCTTGAAATTTCTTTTGCCAGATTAGTCTGATGCCTTTAATCTCAGTCTCAGACAAAGTCTCTGAACATGAGCAAAATGCAGACAAACTTTCTGCCCAGCCATAACACACGTTGTTTGGAATCCAACAAACTGTGCAGTCCTTCTTCCCAGCAGAAATCTCCTGAGCCTGATCTTTACTGGTTTTCTGGTCTTCTGAGCTCTGACCAAAATCTCTCATATAGAACAGCCTAAGCTGTTCCACCTTCACACTTTCTGGTGACATCTCCAAACCTTTCCAAACTCTTCTCACAAGTCATTCCCAAAGGCTATTATCCACATGGTCAGGTATAGTCATAGCAAAAATCCCACTCCACAGGTATCATATTCTGTCTTGGTTTCTTTTCTCCCATTGCTGGAACAAAATACTCAACACCCAAAATGGAGGAAGGCAAAGTTTATTTAGCTCACAGTTTGTGGAATTTTAGTCCATAATCAGCTGGTTCCAAAGCAGGGTGGCAAGGCAGGGTGGCAACATGGTGACTGTGGCAGATACTAAAAGCAAGAAGAGCAAAACAGCAAAGGGCAAAGCATGCCTCCTTCCTTCCCTTATATTGTATGGTGGCTACAATATAAGGGAAGGTTATAGTGTAACCTATAGTGCACTTACACTGTCAATCTTAGTGTTAGACAATGAACCAATCACAAACACTAGACTCAGCCACCTTCCAAAGGCCCACCCCACCCCCATGACCACATGAGGCTTTGGGAGGACATTTAAACACAGACCATAACAATGTAAATATATGAGTATGGCTGCATTAAAAAAAAACACTGAAATTTTAATTTCATGTCATTTTCATATGTCATAAAATCGTCTTTTGATATTTTTTCAAGGATTTAAAACTGTGAAACCTATTTCAGTCCAGAGGCCACACAAGTGGTGATAGGTCTGGTCATAGCTTTGTAAGGAGACTACAATGAGGACAATGTGATTTAATGGCTGCAAAGCACTCAGCAGGGCCTGAGATCCAAAGACTTAACCCCCAGGAGCTCTGCTTGCTCTAACATGAGAGAAAGAAACTGATATGGCTTGAAGCAGAGCCCTTCCACTCTCCCTGATCTTTGGCTGAAAGAGTGTAAAGGGACTGTCACCTCTCAGCAATGAGTGGGGATGAAACAGTCATGCAGTAGGTGTACAGTGGAGAAGTATTTGTAGTCCGTGCATCTGAAGAATTTTGATGCCTAAGACTAGAACTTGAGAGTTTAAGGCAAACAACAATAGCACCTGAAACTGCAGCTGTGAGACCCAAGTATCTGCTTGCTGCCAACACAAACTGGACTGCTTTGGCATCATGTTGGCAGGTACAAACCAACATGTGGGAACAATAACTGTAACTATCCTCATTCAACAAATTATATAACTTGAAGCCGCAATTTTATGCTCTAAAGTTGCACTCCAACCAAGGAGAATCATGATTAAAGTCTCCCTATCTATTTGACCCAACTGAGTCCACCTATAGGACTCATATGCTGCCTGGAACCCTCTGGTCCACCTGGTTCCATTCAGACATTTGTGCTACCAATACACTTGGAGTTTGGGCTCATGGGTATCATTAGGAGGAAAGAAGAAATGTCCTGGAAGTACTATACCAGTGACCTAGGGCTTTCGTTAGGACAGGCTCCTGTCCTTTCTGCTCTCTCTCCATGATGAGGAGAGCTGGGACTTCCCTGAGGCTCTCCATTGCAGCAAATCAAACTGATGACCATGTCACCACCACCAGCATCAGCATGACAAAGCTGAAAATATAGATCTGTGGCTTGTCAAATAACCACATCACTTCACAAAGGTGTTTGTCACTGGTAGTGTTCCCATGTCCTCTTTCCATGTTAGGAAAAAAAGAAAGAGAAAGGCATGGAATCCACTTGCAGCCCCAAACCACATCAGCACTTGAGATAATGGCTGAACATGGAAAATCTGATCAAACAGCTGGACCTGGGAGAAAAAGCTCACGGGCCCACCCTGCTGAACCATCACTAGAATGATGGCAGCTCACAGTTTGCAGCGGTTTCAGTTCATAGTTGGTTGGCTCCAAGGAAGGGTGGTGTGGAAGATGGGCATTGCACAGGAGAAGTAGCACTGCAGCTTTCAAAGCAGAAGTTCTGGGACCTTCCAACAAAACTGGGACTTAAACAAAACCACAGTTGCTCTTCTTGAATTTTGCATACTTATATCTTATAATCTGAGCAACTACTTTGAAAAAAGCAATATGCAATGTATTAACCATTGTCAATTTCCTGTTATCCTGTTTTGAAATTCTATCTTATTGTTTCTATTGGGGATTTTCTTTCCTCCTTTAAATTAAAAAAAAAAAAGCAGCACTGGGAAGGGACAAATTGGAAAGGGCCAAAATGAAACTACAGAGCTGGACACTTCATATGTTTTTTAATATATGTAATGGATTTCATTTGGTTGTGCATTTAACTTTGTTTTTACTTCTTTGAAAAACATGGCACTTGAATTTCCACTTGTGCCCTAAAAGTAGCATTACAGGTCTAGCATAATAAACAGCATTCATTATGATCCACTGCCTGCACAGTCTTATATTAGGTCATTATTGTGGCTTGTATGTAGAAGCCCCCACCCCCAGCGCACTGCCATGTGATCACAGGCAGAGATTTGTGGAGGTGGCTGGATCTAGGGTTTGTGATGCTAGAATCAAGGATGTGATGCTCAGATTGATTCATGGTGCAATGCTAGGATTAAGGTTGCCCCAAACAGTGAGAGTGCTACTCACATGGCTAAGAGATAGGAACAGGGTCACTGCTTGTCACTTGTAGCTTGCTGCTTGCTCTCTTCTGCCTTCTGCCTGCCATGAGCTATTTTTCTTCTGCAATGCCCAACTGCCATATTACCCTGCCTTGGAGCCAACCAACTATGAATTGAAACCACTACAAACCATAAACTACCATAATCCTTTCCTCCTTTAACTTTGGTTATCAGATATTTTGTCCCAGCAATGAGGAAAGTAACCAAGACAATCATGGACCAGGTTAAAAAAAAATCACCCAAACTAAGTAGTAGGGTATGGTTAGATGCACACATGTCCACAGATAAAGTGGTGGGAGACGGATTACTGTCACTACAGGTGTTTAGAGAAGTAAACTGTGCACATCTTCCTGTCAGAAGCATATGATCACTTTCAGCAAAAAAGGACACACACACACACACAAAGGAGAGGAGGAAAGAGACACAAAGCAAAAGTATGAAGGCTAAACACTGGAGGAAAACCAAATTCTGAGGGTGCAGGAGGGCTAACAGGGGCTGCTCAGTGCAGTGGACTGGACAGTTTCCCCAAAAGAACTTATGTCCACCTGGAACCTTGGATTGTGACCCCGCTGGGAAACGGGCTCTTTGCAGATGTTACGGTTACACTAAAGACATACTAGGCTGGAGGTGAGCTAAATCCAATGGCTGATGTTTTTTATCAAAGTACAAGAAGACTCAAACACATAGATATGGTGAAACACTGGAAGAGGCCATATAAAGATGAAGTGCAGAGTGTGGTGATACAGCTACAAGCCAAGGAATGCAGGCAATATTCAGAAGTTACACAAAGCAAGAAAGGGAGCAGTGCCTCATAGATCCTTGATTTCAGACTGCTTCCTGCAGAGCTGGGAGAGAATACATTTCTGTCATTTTAAGCCACTCAGTGTATCATAACTTGCTGTTTCAGCCCAAGAAGCCAGCATACTCTGCAAGGATTAAAGCAAGGAAGAACAGGGTTGGGAGTCATGCATCCATCTATACAGCCTCTGAGTGAGATAGGGGCTGTAGCTTTTTGCCTGCTACTTACACCAGAGCAGAACCAACACTTTTGCTTCTTTCTCTCCCTCTCTCTCATTAGATGAAATCACTCCTCAGTAAAGAGACTATTAGGTTACCCAAGAGGGATGCGGGAAGGCTGAGGAGAGCCAACAGAGGCATGAAGAGCTAAGAACACCACCGTCAGAGTCACAGCAGGCCATCGTGTATGTCCAGGAAGAGCCATGGCCAGCAACCTGACTAGGCACTGCCACTGTGGCTGAGTCACATTTCTGTGTTATGCAATGGCTGGGTTTTCCCTAAACTTATTTGAAGGAAAAAGTCATCTCCAGGGACCCCTGCCTCTTCAGAGTGCTTGGCAGCCACACAGATTCTGATAAACAGAGCAAGAGCAAAACCTTAACTATGCTGCTGGGCTGGTCAGGCCTCAGACAGGCACCAGCCAGGGTGAGCAGACAGCTGTTTACCAGAAGAGTAGGTAGGCTGGCTTTCGTCTCGGACTCTGTGATTACAGGGCATGCCTAATGCTGTAAGCAATGTAATAGCTTCTTTCCTTCCTTCCTTTTCTAATCTTAATTTTTCTGCATGAGACTTTCCTTTTATCTATGTTATCTTTTTATTAGGATGAATATATGACCATTAGAAATTATCTGAGGAAAATGCAACTATAATAAAATGTGAAAACCTGGTGTACCTCTGTCTTACTTTCTTCTCCAGTGATAACCATAGCATACATCAATAAAATTAATATGATTTCCATTTCAATAGATCATTCTATATGCTTTCTAAACTTGACAACACATACAATAAATCTTTCCAGGTCAACAATATGTGCCTGCCTCATTTTTTACTTTTTAAAGTTTATTTTTATCTATAAACTTTATTTATTTATTTTGGAACCAGGAGTTGAACTCAGGATCTTGTGCTTGCCAGGCAGGCACTTGTGTTGCTGAGCTATATCCCCGCCCCTATTTTTATTCTAAAGAGAGAAAACTAAACAAAAATAAGAACAGTAATACAGAGTTTCAAAACAGGATAACAAGAAATTAACAATGGTTAATATATTGTGTATTGCTGTCTTCAAAGTAGTTGCTCAGGTTACAAGATATAGGCATGCAAAACTGATTAAACAGGGGCCAGGGATTTAGCTTAGGGGCATAAGCACCTGCCTGGCAAACTCAAGGTCATGAGTTTGATCCTTGGTACCAAAACAAAATGATTAAATAATATAAGCACCAACTGATCCCTTCAATGAATTAAAAGAAGTTAGTAGTATAATTGTGTTAGTTACCTTTTATATATATATATATATATATATATATATATATATATACACATACATGGTTATGTATATATATGTATATAATTTTTTTTCTTTTCCCTTTCTTCATTTCTCCTTTCCCTCATCTCAGTTGTTCTTTCCTTGTGTGAAGTTTCTTCCCCTACTACAGATTTTATATCTTACTCCTTTAGTTTCTTACACTAGAGAGACAATGTGATGTTACACATGTGAGTTTGATTTATTTCACTTATAAGTATGATCTCTAGATGCATCCATTTATGTATAAAAACCTCAAGTTTATCCTTCTTTATAGCTGAGTGGCATTCCATTGTATAGAAATATACTATCTTTTTTATCCACTCCTCCATTGATGGGCATTTGGGTTGTTTCCAAGATTTAGTTACTATAAATTGTGCTACTGTAAACACGGGTGCACATACATCACTATGGTATGATGTTTTTAATTCTTCTGGGAAAATACACAGAAGAGTAATAGCTAGGTTGAATGGGATCTCCAATCCTAGTTTTTTGAGGAATCTCCATACTGATTTCCACAGTGGTTGCACCAGTCTACACTCCCACCAACAGTGGAGAAGGGTTCCATTTTCCCCACAGCCCCTCCAGCCTTTTTGTTATTGGTTGATTTTTTGATAACAGCCATTCTTTCTGGGGTGAGATGGAATCACAGCATTGTTTTAATTTGCATTTCTCAAGATGGACAATGATACTGAATTTTTTTCAAATATTAATTTGCCACTTGTATTTCTTCATCCTTTAAGTGTATATTCATCTCAGATGCCAGTTTTTGGAATGGGTCTTTGAATTTGGGGTGTTTGACTTTTTTCAGTTCTTTATATGTTCTAGATAGAACTCCTTTGTCTGAGGAGGGACAGTTGGCTAAAAATTTTTTTCCCAATTCGTGGGCTTTCTTCTCACTCCATTGGTGATTCCTTTTGATGTGTAAAAACTTTTTAATAAGATGAAATCCCAGCTGTTGATTCTTTGAAGCATTTATGGTGCAGTTTGGTTTTTGTTCACGAACTCTCTCCCTACACCTATGTCCTCAAGATTTCTACCTACTTCATCTTCCAGTAGGTTTAGTGTTTCTGTTTTAATATTTAGATCTTCAATCCATTTTGACTTTAGTTTAGTGGATAGTGACAGACATGGGTCTAGTGTTAGTTTTCAGCATGTGGAAAACAGTTTTTCCAGTAGCATTTATTAAAGAGCCTGTCTTTCTTTCAGTGAAGGTGTTTGGCACCTTTGTCAAAGATAAGGTGGCTAAGTGTCTTTTTAGTTGTGTCTGCATCTTCTAATCTGTTCCATTGGCCCTCAGGTCTGTTTTTGTTTTTTGGGTTTGTGTTTGTGTGTGTGTGTGTTTGCCAGTACCATGCTGATTTGATCACAACAGCTTTGTAGTATAATTCAAGTCAGGGGTTGTGATACCTCTTGCCTTACCTTTGTTGCCCAGGATTGCCTTTGCTATTCTGACTCATTCTTTAAATAACTATAGTACTCCATATAGTTTATTTAGTCTTGTCTAAATTACTAGGCTTTGTTGCCAGTGCTCAATGTTGCAAGCAATCTGTGATGACCACCCTTACATGTTTAAACCTCTATGTGGAATGCATTTTGCTTTAGAGAGATTCATAGAGACTGACTTTCTGGATCAAGGTACATAGGCATTTTTAAACTTGCAAGATATTTTTAAATTTCCCTCAAAAAATGGATTTACCAATCTACACACTTAAAATGTTACTCTCATCCTCATCACAGGGTACTATCGATATTTATAATTTTCTCAATATAATAAGCAAAATTATCTTCAGTTCACATTTCCTTTGTTATTAATGTTGTTGAGCATCTGCTCATGAGTTTATTTCTATGTGTGTATTGTACATTTTTCCACTGAGTTACCCATCTTTTGATTTATGGCAACATATTCTGCACACTAAAGTAAGTTATATACTTGGGCAGATATTTTTCCCATTAGTTTGCTTGTGTTTTAATTTATTTATCATTGGTTTTACAGTTATTCATTCAGCTAGAATTTACTGGGAATGTACTCTGTGATGCAAAGAAGCCAAATGTTCTATTTCAAAAGTTTAATTTCTGCACACATTTGTCAGCATTTTGTTTCATTGCTTCCAAGTTTTATATTTTCCTTAGGAAACGGTGTTACCCCACAGTGAGTTTTTTAATACACTCAGAATTACTCCCATGTATGGTAATGAAGTATGACTTCCAAATGGAAAGGGAAGTACCCCAAATTACACCTGGAATAACTTCTATATCGCTGATATGAAATACAACTTTTATCATAACACATATTCCCATAAGTAACAGATCAATGTGGACGTTGTTTTTCCTGTTCCACTGATTATTTTACTATTCCTAGGTCTATCTCAATTACCACATGTGTCTATTACTAACCATCTTTTAATTACTATTGTTCATTGGCCTTGATTTGTCATCTAACAAAACAATGTTCTTTTTATACTTTAGTGTTAAACATTTTCATTTGCAAATGAGGTTGAGTCATCATTAATGCCATAAGGAATTTCACTGAAATTTTAATTTGCAAATTACTGGCTATATATTAACCTGTGAGAAACTGTTTTTATTAATTGTAATAACCAGAAACACTAGATGTCTCCATTCATTAGGCTCTTTTTCATCTAGTCTAAGTAATTTTACAGCAAGATTCCACAGTCTCATTTCTATAAAGCTTGTGCATTTCTCATTACATTAATTATAAGACATTTATGTTTTTACATTCTATTGCAAATAACAGCATTTTTTAAAATATCATTTGAGAAATCATTACCGTTGTTGTTGTATAAGAAAGCTATTCGGTTAACTTTTAATCTATCTGAGGAGAAAACTTCCTACTAGCTGTGGAGAGCAAGCAGGGAGGGCCAGCAGATGGGATCTTGGGTTAACCAAGTTTTAGATGTTGCCTTGAGCTCTGAGAAGGAATCCTGCACCCTAATGGTCTATACTTGGCTGGACAGTGTGCAAGTGTGGTGTAGGGGGAAAGCCCAGAGCAGTTGAGGGGGACACAGTGGGGGAAAAAACAAAACTAAAGGGTCAGATCAAAAGAGATACACCCAGAGGACATGAGGGTTGCACACGAGGAAGAGCCCACACTCGCTACCACAGGGTGCCAAGGCCTCTGCTTCCTCTGATGCCATTACGGGGAGGAGCAGGCTGAAATCCCTCCACCTGGGAAAAATGCCCCAGTGCAGACTTCATGGCTCAAGTGACTACATTTAAATTAGGAACTGAATACTTTTCCTGAGAGAGATCAAATCCTAAACTAATTATTTTTGAGTTGAAGTCAATTTATATGTCCTCAGAGGACAAAACAACTCACATGGAACACAGTTGTGACTGCTGGGTGGGCAGGACCATATAAGAGAAGCTTGGGTGTGATTAATGAAGCTGTTCTGTGTGGGCCATGGTACTGGTCATAGGACCCTATACCAAAACAAAGACAGTTTTTTGAACAATAATTTAAAATGTAAAGTACAATATCTCTCTTATGTTCATAAAATACGATTTTTATTTAAGAAGCATTCCAATTTAAAACTTTCCACCAAATTAACTAACCATCTAATGAATTAGATTTTAAATTAAATATTTCTTTTCATAAATTTTAAATCACCATAAAATAAATATATTATATCTATTTTCAACAAGGTTATATGGAAAAATGTATTCTCCTGTAACATCAGGAGGAACAAAGGATGACAAACTCCTTGGGTGGATCTGCACTTCTAAGGAAATGTAAACTGTGTATACCTGTTGATCCACTTCTAGGAATTTCTAGCACAGATGTGCTTTCACAAAATGCAAGAATGCATATAAGCATATTTACTGTAGTATAATTTATAACAGTAAAATACTAGAAACAGCTTTGACAAATAAAAATTATATATATGCATAAAATAAGCCACCATAAAACCATTTTTAAAAAGGTCAATCTTCAATTATAGACATTGAAAGATCTCTAAAATTAATTATTAAGAAAAATACCAAAGTGAAGAACAACATAAAGAGTTTGACTTCATTGCCGGTTATGATCAACTTTATTATAATGGAAACATACACATAGATTTTAAAAAAACCTGGAAGCTTATACAAAATATTGCTCACTATCCTGGTCTGATCATTACATATAATATGTGCATTCAGTAACTCCATCACAAAGTACTCTACAAATATGTTCACTTATTATGTGGCAATTTAAAGTTATCTAAGTATACTATTAACCACAGCAAGAGAAGAAAGACTTTTGATCTTCCTTGTAAACTTTGCTGAGCTGTTTGAGAAACCACAAGCTTGGTATTGTTTTTTAAACCTTGTAAAAAAATAATAACACCTTTGTACAGGTTCAGTCATCAGGACAGGTGACCTTCAACTGACCCTGGGAACACCCTTCTGGGATTAGCCACAGTCAGGAGCACCTCACGAAGGTCAGGGCAGTGCTGGGGATAGAGCTGGGGGTCCAGCATGTGCTCAGCATGTGGAAAGACCTGGGTTCCATCCCCCAGCAGTGTGAAACAGGGAGCATCAGAGAAAGCGTCTGAATGTCCTCCACACTCTGAGTGAGAAGAGAATGCACGGAATGATTTTTCCAAGCAACCACATCCCCATAACCACTAAAAGGCAAGGGGAATTTAAAAGCCATGCCTGCACCCAAGGGTGACAAGCTCTGGGGCTTTACAACCATGTCTTTCTGACAGATTCCTGGATGAGTTCTAGGGATTGGACTCAGTTTTGCTCAGCTGACAATGTAAAGTTCTGATTTATTTTTTCCCCCTAAAGTTAGTGTTTCCAGGACATATAAGTGAGAACCTAGAAATTCTTAGATGTGAAATGACATCAACCTCAACAACAAAGTAGGTTGGTGATCTTGAGACAATTACATAATTTTGAGCATGGAAGATTTTTTTTAAATTAAAAAATGGATTAGTACATGTTTGCAGTACATACTGCTGACACTCAGATTAGGGAATAGGTACATGTACTTACACTGGTTCTTCTCATTCTTCCCCTTTGGTCCCACCTTTCTCCCTCCACCACTGGATCCATTTGCTTTTTGTTTTTCAGTTCATGTTTCCTACACATGATGATTACAATCCCTGTGGGTAGCTGGTACATGAACATGGCATATTTTAATTTTTTTATGTCCCCTTCCCTGCTCTCCACCTCTTGGTCCTCTTCCCATTTGCAAAAGATCTATCTCCCTATTTCCTTTTATCTATCTTTTAAGTTGTTCTTTATACTTTGGATTTCTCATATGAGAGAAGCCATACAATACTGAAGCTTGTAGGTCTGGTTTATTTCACTTAATTTTATGCTCTCAAGGCGCATCCATTCCCCCCACCCAAGGGCTTAACTTTACTCTTCTTTATAGCCAAGTAAATTCATTACATATAAATAAACACAGTTTCTTCATTCATCCATCTGCTGATGGGCATATAGGCTGCTTCCAAGATTTCGCTATTATGAGTTGTGCTGCTCTATACATGGGTAGGCATGGATCACTGTAATATGATGTCTTTAACTCTTTGGGAAGATGCCTAGTAGGAGAACAGCTGGGTCAAATGGAATTTCTAACTTTAGCTTTTTGAGGAACCTCTATACTAACTTCCATAGTGATTGTACTAGTTTACATTCTCAACAACAACAACAACGTAGGAAGGTTATTTTTTATGGCAGCATTGGAAGAATTTGTTATTATTTGATTTCTTTAGTAATGCTATTCCTTTTGGTATTAGGTTTAAATCTCAGTGTTGTTTTACCTTTCATTTTTCTAGTAGAAATGTTGAACATTTTTTTCATGTAATTATTGGACATTAGTATTTCTTCTTCTGAAAAATGTCTTTCAGTTGCCTATTGATTGACTGGGTTTTTGGTTTGGTGTTTTTGTTTTGTTTTGTTTTGCTTTTGGTCTTTTCAAGACAAGCTTTCACCATGAAGTTCAGGCTAACCTCAAACTTACTGTGTAGCCCAGGATGGCCTCAAACTGGCAGAGATCCTCCTGTTTCAGCCTTCCGAGTGCTGAGATTACAGGCATACATCACCACACTTGGCTTGGGTTTTTTATTTTTGATTGGGTCTTTTATTTTGGGGGGGAATTCTTTTTTTTTTTTTTGCTTCTTTATATATTCCAGATATTAACCCTCTGTCCAAGGTAAAGCTGGCAAAAATTTTTCCCATTCTGTAGGCTGCCTTATTTTTCACTCTGTTGGTTGTTTCTTTTGCTGTGCAGAAGCTCTTAAATTTGACATGATCCCACTTGTTGACTCTTGCTATTTTTTATAAAACCAAAGTTCTACCACCTATGACTTCAAGAGTTTTACCTATTTTATCTTCCTGCAGGTTATATATTTCTGCTTTAATATACAGACTTTTGTTCCATTTTGATTCAAGTTTAGTACATGGTGAGAGAAAAAGGTGTAATTTCAATCTTCTGCATATGGATAAAGTTTTCCCAGTGCCATTTGCTAAAGAGCTAGCTTTCCCTCATCACAGATTTTTGGCTGAAAGATCAGGTGGCTGAATGTGCCTGGGGTTGCTTCTACATCCTCTTTTGTGTTCCTTTGATCTGCATGTTTGTGCTTGTGCTAGTACCATGCTGTTTTACTGTTGTGGCTTTGCAGTATAATTTGGGGTAAGGTATTGTCATGCCTCCTGTTTTTATCATTGCCCAAGATTGCTGTCAGTATTCTGGGTCTCTTTTTGTTCCATATGAATTTTAGGATTTTTTTTCTTTCTGTGAGGAATGCTATTGGTATTTTGATAGGGACTGCATTAAATCTACTTATCAGTTTTGGAAGTATGGCCATTTTGGCAATACTCGTTCTGGCTTTCCAGGAACAAGGGATATCTTTCCATTTTCTGATAATCTCTTCAATTTCCTTTTTTCAGACTTGCACAGTTTTTGTTCTAGAGATCTTTTACTTCTTTAGATTAATTCCTTAATTAATTTAATTTTTCTTGATATTGTTGAGAATTATATTGCTTTTCTAATTTTTTTCTCAGTGTTTTCATTATTGGTGCACAGAACACTACTGATTTTTGCATGTTGATTCTGTATCCTGTACACCGCTCAATTTGGTTATTAAGTCTAGAAGCCTTTTGGTCAAATTTTTTGTGTCTTCTACATAAAAGACCATGTCATTTGAAAATAATGATAAAATAAAAAATAATGACAGAATAAAATAATTCTGTCAATCGTGTGTGTGTGTGTGTGTGTGCCTTTTATCTCTTTCTTTTGCCTGGTTGCTCTGGTTAATATTTCAAGTGCTATACTGATCAGGAGTGGAGAGAGTGGACATCCTGTCTTGCTCCTGATTTTGTAGGGAAAGTTTTCAGCTTTTCCTCATTTAATATGATGTTGCCTATTGGCTTGCCATAAATGGCTTTTATCACATTGAGGTATGGATTTTTCTATGCCCTATTTTCTTCAAGTTTTTTTTTTAATCATAAAAGGGCATTGGATTTTCTCAAGTATTTTTTGCATTTCTTGAGATGATTGTGTGATTTCTGACCTTGATTCCATACCTGTGGGTGTATGACATTTATTGATTTGCTTAAGTTGAACCATTCTTACATTCCTGGGATGGAGTTTAGTTGTTCATAATGTGTGACCCTTTTGGTAATGCGTTCTATTTGACAACATCTTACTGAAGATTTTTGTATCTATGTCCATTAAGGAGATTGACTTGTAAACTTTAGTTGGAGTTGGCTCTTTGTCTGGTTTGGGAATCAGACTAAATCTGGTTTCCAGGACTGAGTTTAGAGGCATTATTTCCCTTTAATTTCATTAAAGAGTTTGAGGAATACTAGTGCTATAACATCCTCAAAGGTCTTGTACAACTCAGCAGTGATTCCATGAGGCCCAGGGCTTTTCTTAGTCAGTAGTTTTTTCATTACCTCCTCAGTTTCATTGCTTGTTATTGGATTGTTCAGAATTTTTATGTCTCCTTGGCTCACTTTTGGTAATTAATGTATGTCTAGGAATCTGTTCATTTCTTTAAGATTTTCCAGTTTGTTGGAGTATAATTTTTCATAATAGGTACTAACAATATTCTGGATTTCAGTGATTTCCACTGTGATTTTATCTTTTCATTTCTAATTGCTTTGATATGAATCTTCTCTCTCTTTCATTGGGTAAGTCTGGCTAAGGGTTTATCTATTTTGTTTGTTGTTTCAAAGAACCAGCTCTTTGATTTGTTGGTTCTTTGTATTTTTTGGTCTCAATTTTTAAAATTTCTGCCTTGTCCTTTTTGGTTTCCCTCCTTAAACTAGGATTGGGTTTGGAACACTATTATTTTTCAAATATCTTCAAGTTCATCATTAGATTATTTATTTTAGTTTGCTGTTTTCCTAATGTGAGCACTGACTGCAATAAACTGTCCTCTGGGGATGGTCTTCATTGTGCCCCGCAGGTTCTGGTGTGTTGTCCTGGCATTGTCATTTAATCCCAGAAATTGTGTAATTTTTGGCATAATTTCTGTTGTGATCCACCAAGTATTCAGGTGTGTGTTATTATGTTTCCAGGTGTTTATAAATTTTCTATGATTCTTCTGTGATTGATTTCTAGTTTCAATTTAAACATGGGGTGATTTTGATTGTTTTGTATTTAAGTATGTTTTGTGGGTTTATATATAGTCCATTTTGGACAAAATTCTGTGTTTTGCTGAGAAATACATACATTCTGCTATGGTAGGTAAAACTCTGTAGGTATCTATTAAGTCCATTTGTTTGAAGGTATAATTCAGCTCTGATATTTCTTTGTTGAATTTTTTATTTAATTGATATGTTTCTTTGTGAAAGTGGGGTTTTTTTACTTTAAAAACAAAAAAGAATAAAATGATGATACACAATTTCAAAACAAAATAATAGGATATTAACACTAGTTAATACCTTGCATCTTGTTATCTTCAAAGTAGTTGTTCAGATTATAACATGCACTCTCTCTGACTGTGCTGGTTATTTGATCTTTCATGTCCAGCAGTATTTTATGCAATTAGATGCTCCAATATTCAGTTCATATATATTTACAATTGTTATCACTTCCTGATGGTTTGTTCCAATACCAAATATATAGTAACCGTTTACCTCTTCTGACCAGTATTAACTTGAAGTTTATTTTACCTGAGACAGGGTCCTCATGCATAAAAATTGTTTTCCATCTTTTGATTTTGAGTCTATGAATTTCTTTTTGGATTAGATAAATTTCTAGAATGCAACAGACTATTGGATTCTGTTTCTGATCCAGTTTGTCAGTCCGCATATTTTAATTGAAGAGCTGAGGTCATTTACTATGAGAGTTATTACTGAAAAGTATTGATTTATTCCTATCATTGCATTTTTATTTTTATTTTTTTGTTTTCTGCTTTATTTTTCTTTTTTTGTTTAACTGCTTGCCAAGCTTGTTTGATGTATTCATTCCATCTGAATTTGTTGCTGTTGTCTCTAACAGTGACAGCAAAAGTTTAAGAGCTTTCAATAATAGTCCACTGTGGTATGCATGCCACAGGTTCACCCCTCCTGGTCTAGGATACTCCTGAGTACTTACTGCAGTGCTGGCTTCGTGTTCATGTATCTCTAAAGGTATTGTTTACTATGGAATATCCTTATTTTCCCTCAATTTTGAAAAATCATTTTGCAGGATATAGTAGTCTGTGTTGGAAGGTGTCTGTTTTTTATAGCTTAAATCACTTCCCTCCAAGCTATCTTGGCCTTCAAAGTTTTTGTTGAGAAGTCTGCAGTAAATCTGATGGGTTTACCTTTATGTATGATGTTTTTCTTTTCTCTGAGCTTCTGTCTTTCTGTTGCAAATCTGGGATTTTGACTGTGATGTGTCATGGGAGTGTCTTTTTTTCATTGTAGTTAATCAGTGCCCTGTAAGCCTGAATACTATGTTCTTTCCTCATATTTGGAAATTTTTGTATTATGATTAATGTCAACAAATTTTTTTTATCCCTTGTGTGCTGTACTCTAACTTCAATTAACCTTAAATTAGTCCTCTTAGCATCATCCAGTAACCATTGGATGAATTTTTCTTGCTCTCTTATCATTTTAAGGTTTCTCTGAGTAAATTGTCATAATTTATCTTTTTGTCTTCAGTTTCAGAAGCCCTGTCTTCACATTGGTCATGTCTGCAGTTTATGAATTCTATACAATTTTTATGTCTGGAATTTTTTTGACACCTTTTCATAGAGTCTCTTTGGTAAATTTGTCCTTCACATTTTGAACCATTTCAGTCAGGTTTTCCAACTTTTTTCTTTCCCCCATATCCATACTGATTAGTTTTTGGGATACTTTCATCATCTTTTGGGGGTCAAGTTCTGGAATTTACCAAGCTTCTTACCTCTTCCTCATCTCACACATGTCTGCTGCCTGATGTTTGCTTTGGTGCTCCTTGGACTTGCTGTGGGAGACTTGGGAGGCTCTGGGGCCCTTTGGTTGCCTTCTATTTTCATATTCCTGTGTGTGTACTCATGTGTGCATGCGTGTGTGTGTGTGTGTGCATATGTGTGTGTGTGTGTGTTAGTTGAAGTACAGTAAGGAGAGACTGCAACTGATATAAGAAACTTTTTAGTTAAATTCTACTTTCCAATGATGTGTCCATGGCTTATTTCTCCACGGAGAGTGTTCGCCCCTTCAGCTATTCAACCTCAATGAGTTGGATCCCGTCACTGTGCCATGAGGAGAAAATGTCTACTGGTTGTAACAGCATCAATGGATTTGATCACATGTCACACATGTACTACACCTTGTTTACACACTTTCACCCCTTATCAGTATCCCTTCAGTCTGCACCTACAGCGTGTGGGCCACAGTGGCCTGTTTGTATCATTGAAAGCTCTACAAGATTCCACATCAGTATTATTATTAGCAGTTAGCCTGCAAAATAGAAAAAGAAGGGATGGACAGAGAAGGAGAAAGGGGAGAAAGAAAAGAGGGGTGAGTCAGTAGGAGGAGAGGTATATAGAAGAAATAAACATTAAAAAAATCAGACACATGGTCAGATTCTGCTGGAAGGCTTTTATGGCTGTGGCAAAGGTTAGTGTTGAAGGGTTTTTAAGAAGATATTTGGGCGCAAAGGGGTGGGATGTAGGGGGAGGGTGGTTTAATCTGGGAGGTTGTTGAAACCTGTTGGTACATTTGTGATTAATTTTGCTTGAAATGTCTCAGCATAGTTCTGTTTGGGGTTACCCCAATGTGACTGTGGATGGTACCACTAAAGTTAAAGCGCCGACCAGCTCTCTCTTTTTATTAGTGCATGTGTGAAGTACACAGCGCTTACATTCCTCTTGAGGAGCTGGCCCACATACAGAACACGTCTCCACTCCCCTATCAAGCCCTCTCCTCCCCTCCCTCAGCCCCGCTCCACCTCTTAATCCCCTTCCCATCTGAGAAACATTCATCTCCTTACTTCCTGCTATCTGTCTTCTACTTGGCTCTTTTTTTATAATTTGAGTCACACATATAATAGAAACCATGTGCTATTTAAGTTTGTGTGTCTGTTTTATTTTACTTATTATCATGGTCTTACAGTACAACCATTTTCCTACAAATGATTTAAATTTAGCCTTCTTTATGGCTCAGTAGTCTCTTTTTGCACAAATACAGGCACCTGCTATACACATATACATGTATGTATGTATGTATGTATGTATGTATGTATATGTGTGTGTGTGTCACATAAAAAGTGAAGAAACAAGAAAAGACAAAGGAATAGGTAAGACAAGGAAGAGCAAAAAGAATAGAATAAGAAGACAAAAGGTTAATAAGAAAAAAGATAAGAAAGACCAAGAGAGCAGAATTTAAGAGAAAAAATTTATAATTTCTTAACAGAAAAAGTATTATTGATATAGAAAGAGGAGCTGAAGAAAAAAAAGATAGAGAAAGCAAAGAAACAGAAACAAAAACAAAAAACAAAACTTGCCAGGCATGATGGTACACTCCTGCAATCCCAGCACTCGGGAGGCTGAGGCAGGAGGCCTGATGTTCACAGCCAGCCTGAACTGCATAGCAAGACCCTATCTCAAAGAACAAAACATAAACCTGGCAAGAAATCAGAGCAGATACTCTGGCAAGAGAATGTAGGTGTGCTCCCCACGTGCCCTATCTCCAGTCACGCCCAACTCTTCATACAGTTCCCTTCCTGCTTCTGCTGCGGCTGCACCCATTTCCCACCTGGCTGCAGGACTGGCTGCCAGGGAGTGGCGAGCAGGGTCCACTGGGGCTGTGCTGGGAGCATGGTTAACTACAGTCTTTTGTCTCTGTCTTGCAATGCAGTCTCCTCAATTAGCTTAAGAAAAGTGGGACATGAAATAATTTTCCTGACCCTGAGCTCTCCCTCACCTTCTGCCAGTGTCCTAGGTGCTGGGTGGATTTATGTGTTTTGTTCTCACTTCAGAGATTTTCTGCCCAGAAAGCTCTCGGTCAGAGCCCATCCATCTTTTCCTCATCACTCAGATCCCAAACTAACCCTGTCTCAAGAGCTCTCCTTTGCAGCCAGGGAAATCAGACCCAGTCCCTGGCCTGGTCTAGGGACTCTTTCTCCCCAGCCGTGATGGTGGCAGCTGTCCAGGATTTCTTGCTAACTCAGATTTCTCCTGTGTTTGTGGAAATGACAGAAGAGCTCACTCTGGACAAGTGCTGAGCCCCACTCCTTCCTGTATCTCTGGGAATGTGACCCAAGGTCCCTGCAGGTGGCTCAGTGCTGCCCAGCCTCACCCTGTGGGGCATGAGAGGCTTCCCCTGCCCGCAATGAGCGCTAGAGAGGGTGCTGCTGCAGGCAGCACTTCCAGTGGCGGGGGAGGTGGCCAGAACACTGAGTGAGCCCCGGGGTCCGGTCTGGGCGGCACTGGCTCTTCCTAGGCCATTAATGGCTGTTCAGTTACCAAGTCCTGTTCTGCAGTCTCCTCAGCAGTACAACAGTGACCGGGTAGGATAAGACCCACGCACTTTCCAGAATCAGCAATCACCGTGACTCATTGAGAAATTAAATTCCACACTATTTTTTTCTCCAGATTTATATCTCATTTGTCATTAGATTCAAAGTGACCAGTGGTCAAATATCAATGTGTAAACCATTTCTATAAAACATTATATATTTTCAGTTAGCGGTTAAAACTTGCGTTATTATGAAAGTAAAGCTCTTGAGCAGCCAATTTATCATGCATCTTAAATTTCTTACAAGGTTTAAATTTCTCCTTCTACTAAGTATTGAAACACTGTTAATTATAAACTTATATTTCATCAATATTTATGGAATGTGGAAAACATGGCAAGACATCTAAGAACCAGTCAGGCCAGGGATTTAGCTCAGCAGCACAAGTGCCTGCAGAGCACGCGCAAGGTTGTGAGTTCAATTCCTGGTACAAAAAAAATAAAAGAACCAAAGTCAGAGAACCATTTAATATAAATATGAATACTGGAAAGTTGCTTAAATATGGTTGAATATGCAAACAAAAATAACAGCTTTAGGGACAAAAGCTAACATTCAGCTACACTGTACTTGTTTTCATGCAGTTAACCCTCAGTTTCCTGCAGACTCTTCTGGGGCTCCTGGGCTCTCCATCCTTCTGCCTCTGTGGGGACCTTACTCCAAGTCTGTCCCAGCCTCACCCCAACAGCCTGACCTCCTCACACTGCCTACACCTGCAACTGCCACTGTCCTCCCCCTCTCAGTGCACCCCTTCTGCACTGGCCAAACTCCGTCTGCTCTAGAGGCCCAGAGCCGGGGAAGTGGCACGGGGGAGATGGAAGACAAAGGTTACGGAGGGCATAGCCGGTTGCAAGGCTGAAACTCACGTTCAGCTTCTTCCTCCTCCCACCACCTGAAAGCCCTGCCTGTGGTAATTTCACTTTTGAGAAAGAAAAGAATTCCTGGAATGATGACAAGTGACCTGATTTATATTAATCTGTTCTGCAATGAGGAACTGACGAATCATCTACATTGTAGAGTTGACACACAGAGGGACCAATGGATTTGGGGGCAGGCAAAAGGAATTCTGAGGTCCATTTCAGAAGTCCTCCAAACCATGAATAAAAGCTGATTGCTGGAGGTGACCAGAACAAAACATCACATCACACAGGATTACTTCTCCTTATGACATTCCTGGTGAATGACCAGAGATTCCAGAAGGGTTTTGTTCAGAATAATTACCCAGAAAATACCGTTACTTCTTTCTTAGAATTGGAAGAGTGGGAAAGAATAACAATGTGCAATAAAGTTATTGCTAAGATTTTAGTTTCTGAACACACCTGCTTCTCTCTTCTCATACTCTGCCCTCATACTCTGAACCATTTACTAGCAACTTGCACAATCAGATAGAATCAGGCACTAGTAACCATGCATAGGGCATATTTAGCCACTCAGGGGCAAAGTTCCTGCTCAAATACGACATATGAAGGCAAAATGGTGTAGAGGGCGAGAGGCACAGCAGACAAAAGGATCAGTGGCTGTAGGGAGACCAAGGTAAGAGAAAAAGAGGGAGAACACACACTCCTCTCCCTGGGAGAGGTGACCTTGCTCACTCACCCATCTTCATCTCTACCCGCTTTTCCCCTGGCAAAGGAAACTTTGTTGGGAAACAGATTCTACCTTGGGATGTTTCTTAGCAAAAATAAAACCACAGATTGACACTTACATTTCATTTGCTTGAAGATGGACTTGTTAGGTTCAAGCCAGTGCTGGGGAGGAAAAAAAAGATTTGGTCAAATTATTTACTTAATAACAAAAAGGATTCTGAATTTCTAGCCACCGTTCCCACAGATATTCTTCAGCACTCCACCTTTGAAAGATGAACACAAACAGCTTGGCAATAATAACAAAGACAAGGGGTGTAAATTACGGAGGACTAAGACTTTCTGAGTAATATTTGAGTCATACAGTTACCAAGAGGACAAGGGAAAGAATATGCACTTAAGTGGGATGTTCTGGTAACGCTGGTAGATTCCTCAGTGATTCTTGGAAAGCCACAGATGCTTGAAGGCGTGCAGCGTTTGACACCTCCGACCCTAAAGAGTGACAGCTCAAGACAGCATCACACCCAGTTTTCCTGCCAGGACAGCCTCCTCCAAGAGGAATTCTAAGCCAAGTCAATACAGGGCCCATCACACACACACAGAGGCAATTCTTCTTTTACAATAGGAAGGAACAAACAGTTTTCAAGATCTTATTTTCAGAAGCAGAAGATACCAAGGAGAAAAATCAGCTCCAACACAAAACAAAGCCTAAAGACCTAAGTAGCTCACATTACTGACAGGCATTTATTTGAAACAGATACCAAATTTGTCCCAGTGGCTACCTCTCCTTGAACCATGTGCAAAGGTCACTCTAACACACTGACAGCTGGCCACTTCTGAATCACTAATCACGAAGTCCCTGAGGCTTTTCAGGGGGAATGTCAGGGAGGGTCGCTTTCTACACCTGCAGTGTGTGAAGATGGTAAGAAGGCATGCCGTTGGGTGTCTAGCTATCACGAGGCCAGGGAGGCCTCCCTCAGGGGGTGCCAGTCTGCTGGATGCTAGAGAGGAAAGAGGGTGAGGAAACTTGCCATCTGCTGAGCTCTTGCACCTGCTCAGTCTCCCTTGAGGGCCTGTTCTGTCCTTATTATCTGGTGTACATGCACAACCCGAAAGTTTAACAAAGTTGAGTGTAAGTACCACCTACCCTTCAAGAAGCATCCTCCCCACATGCTATCTTAATCAATGCACACACTTTTTACCACTGAGAACTCTGGAGTTCACCTCATCTCACCCAGCTAATAAATGGGGTGCCCACCACACAACAGGAGTTCAGAGAGCAGGGCCTGCACCTCTCAGCACCTCCTGCCTGACAGGTGAGTCTGCTCTGTGATGCTTTACTCTCTTTGATGAACACTCCCTGCTTTCTCAGGAACTGGAAAACTGAACAGCAGATCCGTAGTTTCTAATCCAGGATGTCAGGTCTCTGTAGTCTTAAAAAACAATGACAGAACACTCTAATCAAAAAATTGTACATTTTCCCCAGCCCTGCTGCACAGACAGGCTGACACAGCAAGTTCCTCTGCTTCTGGCCAAAACTGTATCAGCTCATTCCGAGTATCCTCATCATTTCCTTCTAATCAGGAATGACACAGTTATCACCAATTCACTGTATCACTTACTAGTTACAGAACTTTGCACAAAATGTTTAAACTCTCAGTGTCTCAGATTTCACAACTGTAAAATGAAAACAGTAATAGTACCCACCTGACAGAACTGTTGTGAGGGTTTAGAAGTTAACAAAAGAGTTAATAAAAGTATTATACACAGTGCTTAGCTGTATAAAAAAAATACTCAACACTTGTCTACTGCTGCCACTGTTTTAAGAAGTACAATTTTACTTTTAGAATCATATCTTTCAATATATGGGCTTCATGGAATAGAATAATAAAAAGGGGTCTCTCATAATTAAATTAAACTGCTAGAAATAAATAAATAACTTAGAACTTAACCCAGAAACAAATAAGAACAACCAGAGAGCAACATATGTTGTTATTTCTCACGGGGGAAAATCACCAGTTCTTGGGTCAAGAAGGTCTGAAATATAAACAAACCTTCCAAATTCTCCTTGCTTTCAGTTTTTGTCCCTCCTCCTCCTCACTTCAATTTGCCTCTCCAATGTCTCTCTGACTCCAGGAATAACAAATCCCCACCAAGACTATAAGAAGGGTCCCAATAGTGAGTGGGAGATGGGTTGGCTATGTCTCCCATGCCACTTGAGATTGTCTTTGTCTGCTGTGCCACTATAGATCAGCTGTATCTGTTGTGCTGCTACAGATTGGCTATGTCTGCTGTAGAGGGATAAAGAACATTTAAGGCATACTTGCAAAGCACTTGCTATCTGTGTCTCAAATAAATTATTTATTCCAAAAGAGCTGGCTGTGCTCGCTTCTGCAGCACATATAGCAAATAAGCTGCCTCATTGTCCCAGGGAATGTACCTTTCTAATCAGTTCCCATCACTCCTCTCCTCTTGTTCTATTCATACCCAACCCTTGCTTTTCAGGCTTTATGTATCTAAGTAACCCATTTACACAATACAATATTTACTGTTGCAGGAAAATTATTCTTCCCCAATGGGATAGTCATGGGGTTATGAGCCCTAGGGAAAAAATCCAGCAACATCATGATATTTCAAAGGATTTTAAGAAATAATTTCTTCAAAGATGATCAAGCTCAACTTATTAATATGCATTCAAACAAACAAAAAACTGAGCAGCCACCAGTCCAGCAATTCTTTTACCCTCCCACATGAGCAAAAAGGTGCATACCAAGGATTTTCACTGTGACATTGCACAAAATTACAAAATATTAAAAGTAACATTAACTGTGATCAACAGTGAAACAGATAAACAAACTGCAGTCTGTTCACATTCTGGACGATTCTGCAGCGTTTGGAGAAGGTAAATCTCCATGTGTAACATGCACAAATCTGTAAGGTACAATGTGGGATGAAGGAATGAGCTGTGAATATGTGGCTATGCACGGCTGCAGGGAGCACCCCAGGGGAGCCCCGCCACAGCAGACGTCTGTCAGCACTGTGGGAAGCAGGAAATCCAGGGGACCACAGTTCCAAAACAAGATCAGGCTAGATTCCTTCTGGTGTCATTTTCTCCCATAGCTGGGTCTCTTGCTATGATTAAAATAAAAGAAGTCCCATGCAGAAGTAGGTATGGAACAGTAATAGGTTGTATTTCTAATAAGACCCAGGGGCACCTAGCAGGTAAACATCTCCCACTATTAAGAAACTGTGATTATTGTAGAATAGTTTAAAATACCATTTTTCTTGAAACGTATAGGCATAATGTTTGAAATAGCTATTAGGTTGTTAGGATATAAATATTTTAATTGTCTGGATGTAACTCATACTAAATGGAGCTTTAGATAGTCTTATAGCCTATGCATACCATGAAATAATTACAAAGATACTTTGAGAATTACACATTGAAAAAGTTTTGGAAGATTTGAACTATTTCATCAGAGTAATGTTTTATTCTTAAGTAAAACATACAAATGTATCATATATTCAAGGAATACATATATAAGTATCTAACTGTATTTTCAAAGATTGGAAATGATATGCTACAGTCATTCTAGTAGAAGTGGGTAACAGGGATGGGGGAGGCCAAAATTTGGCAGTATGTGCCACAGGAAACCATGACTTCAGTATTTCTGTGATGCTTCATGTATGATACTTTAATCTTTTTACATGTACTGGTTCATCATATGAATAACTAAAAATGACTTTTAAGGAACATAGAAAGCAAAGTTCTATTCAGAGGATGAGGGTGATTTCAGGTAAGAATTTTGTACACGATGTCAGATACCAAACCCAGCTGAGGACCCGGGTCGGAGGACACCGTGCCGGGCTCGGGAGCCAGCAGGTCTGGACTGGGAGCCCCAGCCTCGATACTCGCTAGCTGTGTGAGCACAAGAAAGGGCCTGGCTTCCTCAGTCACGTCATCCTCATGAGAGCCAAACATGCTAACTCATGAAGATCTGAGAACCAAGCATGTTGTGTGGTGATTTGCAGAGACTCCGTCAGTGCCAGCAGTCACCACCATCGTCACAGAGGTGGGAGACTCCTCAGCTGGCCTGGCGCAAAGACAGCTCAGTGAATCCACTCTTGTTGCTCTCTCCCTCCCTCCTCCCCCCCTTCCTTTCTACGTTACATAAGGAGATAATCTATGCATAAAATTGCAATATCAACTATTAGCCCTTTGCCTTTCTCTTCACTGCCACCTTCTCTCTCTTCCCTTTTCTCAATCTTCCAACATACCACACTGTGAAGTTGAGTATTACTAGGCTCAGAGAGATTGCACTTGTGTAAAAAAATAACCACCATGATGTGGTACCCTTGGTAATTAAATGCAAGGTTCAAAATATTTCTTGTGTCTTTTTTTCCTTTCAATTGTTACTTGGAATATATGCTATTTTAGTTAGGGAAAGAAAAATGTCTATTTCTTTACTGGAAACTTATCTTCTCTAAAAGAGGCAGAAAGGAGAGCCTGACAATTAAATAGCTGAATTTGTGGCTGGTTTATCATAATTGAAAATTTCCCATGATCATCACTCATGCAGAATAACAATTCCAAAGTCTATAGGCGCTAAGATCCCATCGTTACTGTCCAGAATGAACTCAGGAAGTCAGATGAATCACAGCAGGCAGCCCTCAGTACCATCTGAAGGCACAGGAAGGTATCTGTAGTAGAGAATGTCAGGCCGCAGTGGTCTTTTCCTCTGGGGTGGGCAGCCCCCTAGGTTACTGCAATCCCCCTGCAGAGTGGAGAACTCAGCCACTCTGAGCCACCCTACCTTCCACAAGCTAGGGTAACTCTTAACTAGTGATTATGTAACAGAGTGAGGGTGTAGATACCTCTGCTCCCTCACCCTAGACAGGACTCTAAGGTATGACCTACTCTGAGCCCAGAGCTGCACTGGGCTCTGCCGGGAACTTACCCTCTGCTCAACTGTGTCAGACATCGCACACTTGTTCACCCTCCTTCCCTCTCTGTCCCAGTCTCTGGCTTCCCTAGGAGTCTTTTCCTGGAAACATTTCCTAATAAGTCCTTATTCTAGAATTTTATTCCAGGTATGTTTCAGGGAACCAGACCTAATGCAGCTTTCCTAACTTTCTACCAATAACTTCCCTTCCTGTGCTTAAAGTCTTCCCTGAGGAAGTTTATTTCTTTTACTTTAAGCTTAAATCCTGGTAACATACAAAGCCCCTGTGAGAGACCCGAATTTAAGAGTTTAAGTAATGACAATCCTGGTAACATACAAAGTCCCAGTGAGAGATCTGAATTTAAGAGATTGGGTAATGACAATCTAGCCTGACCCTGTTTCAAGCACCTTGTTAAATGTATTTCAATTGTCAGCAGCTTAAAGAAATAGAGGGTGAGTATCAGCAAGATATACAAAGACAGTGAAAAGCAGAGAGATTCGCAAACCTACAGTGCTCTTCTCATCTGAAAAATCTCCATGTGGGGTGGGGCTGGTTAGAGAACCACTCAGACTCTTCCAGTTCTACAAGCCTACCTCCCACCAACCTGAAAAATAAGGACTATACCAAAGTGCTTCTTTCTTTTCCGTATCTAGTCCCAGCTGCAGTTAGCCTTAAGAGACCATTTTTCTCTACCCTACCAAAGAAATGGTGCATATCTTCCATGCATTCTAATTTTGGCTTGCTTGGGGATAAAGAAGGAGTATGTGAAGTAGCGATTTGTGGCTAAGTGGACTGATTTTTAATTTGGTAGCTGCTGAGATACCCCCCACTCCAGAAAAAAATGCTTGAAAAAGTAAACAATTTGAATACAACACTTAGTTGGCTCCAAATGTGGGGCTTCTGTAACTGCTTCAGTCTATAATTACAGAAAAAATTACACGCATCTCTGTTATCTTCTTAAAACCCCTGGTGTCCTAAAGCATAGTAATTTGCAGCCCCAAAAAATCTATGTGGCTGTAAAAAAAAAAATGAATGTGGCTTCACAAGCAGGAGGTTGTCTTCCCCTCAGCAGTAACTAGACACTGACCAATTCCCATCACGTCTCTAAAAGGATGGCCTGATTCTCACGTCCACCTGAACAAAGTACAGAATACCCAGGCTCCATGTTAGGTAGACACTTTATGCCATTTGCAGACTCTTTGGTTTCCATGTGGGAGAAAATGCATCTGAATGACGCAGCCTTAACAATGCCGTGGACAGTAAGGCTATAGCCAGGCCTTGTTATCTGCCCACCAGGAACAATGGGCTCCACTCTGGTTTCCTTAAGATCCATGACCCAAGATCAATAGCAACCTGTAGAGCAGGAATGTTCCAAAGTTATTGTCTATCTGAAGTCAATCTCTATAAGAAAAACTTCATTGCTTCAGTGTAGGGTTTTTCACTCCTTTTTAGCCACACCTGATTTTGTATTTTAGAGTCTCAAGGTGGGCAAAATACAAAGGGCAGCCCAGAGAAGAAATACTAGAAGAAACAGACAACAAAACAGAGGAAGGCACAGAAAGTGTAAGATAGCACAGGCATCCATTCAAATAGCAACCTCCATTCCCTTCAACGATGCCAGTGCTCTCTACCATGTGTATGCGTGTATACACATGTGTCTGAGTACACACGTGTACCCACGTGTGTAAAGGATCAGAGAGACCAGAATGTAAACATTTTAGGCCTTGTGGTCTCTTACGAGAAACTATGGGATTCCTTCGAGCTTGTTACTATGGAATTTTTTACCACACTATCATGCCATACAAAGTTACTAACACCACTAAACTGTCCTAAGGTCAAATATCACCTCGTTGCTCGACCCATGGGCCTATGCAAACTCTTTAAAGCATGAAATACAAGATCAGTTACATAAACTGGTAAAATGAATTAATTTAAACAGTAATGCCATGGTACAGTGCTATTTGTATTCTCACTTTACAGAGAGAAAAACTGAGGCACAGAAAGGCGAGGAATCTGCTCAAAGTCACGTGGCAGGGGGAGGACTGGGCCCAGTCCTCCTGGTGGGTCTGAAACCCCTCGCTATCCCACTCCAGTCCCCAGCTCGATCCTCATGCTCGAAACTGCAGCCCTGCCTTTCACTAAGTCCACTATCATCCTCATCTAGATGCCTCCTTCTCTCTTCACTCTGTCCTTTCTGCTCTGCTCTCCTGGTCCATTTGTCTTGACGATGTCTCCTTCTGGGTCACTATCTAAAAGTGGGTGTTTCCAAGCTTTCCAATTCTCCTCTCATTCCATAGTCTGTCTCCCTCATTCATGTTCTTCCTCCCTGCCGCTGCCTCCCCCCACCACCCCGACCTGTGTTCTAGAATTCATCCCCAAGGCTGGGAAGTAACAAAACTTCACTGTCTCAAAAACTTCATCTAGGTCCTAAATCTCCTATGAAGCTTCAGCCTCTATTTTCAATTTTATTGAGAATAACTCAACTGTAATACTCATCACGCTCACAATGCATCATTTCTCCCTTAAAACCTGCTCTCTTTCTTGTATAACTTATTTAGTGATCAGCTGCACTATTATTCAGAGATCTAAATAGCCATGTAAGGGGTTCAGACACCCTGCAGGAGTGACATCTGCAGAGGCCCTGGGGTTACATGCAAGAGAGTCTCCCCCAAGTTCGTCTTCAGCTTCTAACCATCCCTACTGAGGTACCAGCCATGGGAGCAAAGACATCCTGAAGCCTCCAGAGCAGCAACTGAGTAACCAGTGAATAACCCTGGGCAACATCATATGGAGCCAAACCACTCTGCTGGGCCTGCTCAAATTCCTGGCCCATGAAACTCTGTGATATAATAAAGCCATGCTGTTCTAAGTCACTAAAGTACAGGGACATGTTATCCAGCAATAGAAACTAGAACCCTAGCTCATCACTGTCACCCTCCTTGCACATAACACACCACCTCCACTGAGACCTGAAAGATGTCTGCTAAAGCCTGAACCAAGAAGAAACAAAATTCTACTTCAAATGGTCAGTTCCTAACCTGTACTTTATTTCTCCATGTTACGCAGCATACTACATTCTCATCTTCTTCTTGGCTTGATTTAAAAGCTATCTTTAAAGCTATTTTAAGACCTCCCAACCTACTGCTTTCTAGTCATCACTGATGTTCCTTGGCTGCTGAAAGCCTCCCGCAAACACTTCTCTCCCTAATGACAGCCCCAAAACCCTATCCTGGATTCCTGACCCCACTGTTTCCACAACTGAGAGAGGAAAACTCCTAACCATGGATATTCCTGTTTCTATATGACTTAAACAGGAATGAAATGACTTTTTCCCATCCCCACTTATTCTTATGGCTGCTTCTAATCCAAACATATTCATCAGTTAGCACCTTCAACTCTCCGATCGTTAAAATTATGATAGCCCAGTGTGCCCAGTGACTTTCAGATCATAACCTTTCCTCATGTGTCCCACTCCTTTTCCAGGAGAACAGCAGATGCAGATTAAGTCAGCTAAGAGCAATCCATTTAGGTAAACATTGCTATGGTTTAAATCTAAAATGTCCCCCAAAATGTCTGATGGAGAGTGACTGGTTGGTGGGACACTGCACTTTTGGTGAATTCATCTATGGTGAGTTTAATAAGTAACTAAAGGTGCTATTGGGAGTGGGGCCTGGCTGGAGGTGGTCACCAAATGTGTTACCTGGAAGCTCCTCCTTTCTTTCTCAGCTTCCTGGGTGCAGTGGATGGAGCACTTTCTTTTGTCAAGCTTTTCCACCATGCATTTCTTCCTCAGAGCCAGCAGACCATGGACTAAACCCACTAAATGCTGTGACCCAAATAAATCTCTCCTACTTTAAATTGTGGGTGCTGGTACTGTGTCCTGGTGACAGGAATGTGATTAAGATACACACTAAGCTCCTTCTGTTGAACAGATGCTGACAATTTCTCTAAATCTGGAGATGTTAATACCTTGGGCCACAGCTGACTACCAGATGTGCATGCCATTTTAGGGTGTTTGGACAGTGCTGTCTTCCTTGCAACCTGAGGGTCCTTCCTACAAAAACAAGATACCTGTACATGCCCCAGTGCCACAAAGGCTCCTAAGCCTTGACTTTTAACCTTCTTAAGCCTTAAGAACAAAAGAACACTCATTAAGCAGAATTCATGACCAATGACTTGCAGCTGCAGTACAACCCTCTGTTTATAACATTTATAACTGCCCTAAATCTTAGGTACCACTACTGTTCCTGGTTATAAGCATCTGTGAAGCAATTATCCTGAGGAGCAGGAAGCAGCTTTCAATGGCAAGAGCAGCTGGTGGGACATAATGCTGTCTGGCTTCCTGGCACCATCCCCAGAGCGAAACCTCAAATCACTGGGCTGATTTTTATTCCATTCCATGTCCTCCCAAGGTGCCTCCAGAAAAAGCAAATTGCTCGAACAAAAACAAAGTCTTTTCCATGATTAATAAAATTCACTAATAGGCTCACTAGTTCTTTCTGGCTACCTACATAAACACTTCACGGCTGTGATTATATCAGAGGCACTAAGATTCACCCTGCACTTGCATGCATGACTTTGTAATCATCCTCCCCTCAGAAAGCACATTAAACACTCTGGTGCATGGCGGATGTGTGACACACAATGCGCTATCAGATGGCACATGAGAACTGAGGCCTTTCAAGTGAATCCTCTGTCTCTGAATGTGAGTCAGTCAGCCTTCCATCAGCTCAGTGACCCTGATGCAAATGGGTTCAGTACATTCTTGGAGATAAGGAAGTTAAAAGCACTGGGTGCAATCTCCCCCCAAACCATGAGCCAACCACCTATACTGAGTCCTGCTATAATTGCTTCTCCTGTGGGGCTGCAGGCTGAAAGCACTTCCTCAGCTAAAAGCCACCGAGGTGGCTTCCTTAACCAGGTTTAAGGCAAAGGAAGGGGCAGAAAAACAAGAGGGGAAATCCAGTACAGTGCACATTTCAAACCACAGCTACAGAAACTAGAGTTCTGAAACTCAGCTAATTATTTAAAAGTCTCATCTTTCCAATGGGAAGTTACCCAAATATCTGAGCAAAATTGGTGGGATGTATATACTGGATTTAAGGACAAAACCTGAACTCAGCCCAAGCAGGAATGCTCCCCTGGAACTGTTTCTTTCAAAATTTCTAGACGTACTGCCCCAGCTTTCCCTATCAGTAAAATGGAGAAAACACTATTCACCTTTTCCCAGTCTTACTCAACTAAGACTGCATGAGTTCTCAGAAGATAAATGTGGTGAAACTCAAGTGGATTTTTACTGACTAGTAGTGTTCAGTCTGTCCTTCCCTATGGCCAATAAAGTAATAAAGGGAGTTTGGCCCTTATCAATGAACAAGCAAGAGACAGGCACCACTTACAGATTTGGTCCTAGCCACTTTCAGAATGCATGGAGTATGAGCTGTCTTGTCAAACAGATGGTGATCCAATGTAATGATGCTAAATATTTAATATTACACAATGGTTTACTGTCAGTCAAGTTGGGAAGAAGTACAGATAAACCACAGCGAAGGTAAGTTCTGCTTTAGCTCCTTTAGCTCACTTGGTTTTTTTCTCTCTTGCAAGATTTTCTGTCTAAATTATTCATCAGTTTTACTTGCCATTAAGAAAAAGTACAGAAGCTGGCCAAGACCAACATCAGTCATTTTGTCTCTGCTGAAGATTCTCATAACCAGTGTGTCTTTATGCTTTTGAGTCTGTTTTTCTAATTATTGAAGGACCACTTTCTGTCTTCTCATTCCAAAGATTAATAGTGCCCTATCCCCACCACCTTTAAAAAAAAGTTGTTATAAACCCTTGTAGATGTTCAGGGTGTTAATCATGGCTGTTTTTCCTCACCTGCACTGAGTCAATGCTAATAATCTTAAGAATGACAATCTCAACAGTTAATAATGAGCAAAACACATACCAAGTAGTCAATATATACCATGTATTCAGCATCTACTGTACATACCTTATCTTTTATTTTTACATCAGTACTAAAGGAAAGTGTTTTAGTCTGTTGTATTCATCAGGAGAGAGACTCAGAGAAGCCAAATAACTTGATCAAGAACAAATAGCTTATTAACAAGCAAAGATATGATTTCTAAATCATAACTTTCTAAATCCAAAGTATGCAGTGATGAGCAGAAACTGTTTGCAACCCATATAGCTACATCCAAATCATATCAAAAGGCTATAACATCTGTTTTGTGCAGAGAAAAAGCTGACATTTTCGGTCACCCCCTCTAAACTATTTAGTGGCTAGAAGAGATACAACAGTTCTGTTTTGGAGGTCACCTCCATTTTTCCCCATTGATTTTCTACTCAAGGATGGACATTAAAAATTAAGCTAAGCCAAGTCAAAGTATAGAGAGCAACAAAGCACATCAACCACTGCTTCTACCCACCACAGTGGACCAAGCTGGAGACGTGCGTGTGGACGCCAGCCCTCCATGCATGCACATCTATTCTGTGCTTATGTATCTAGCTGCTGTATATTTTTTAAACCATGAATTTACACTGATATCTCAGATTCCAATTGTAAAGATTTTTCTTAATATCTTATCCAATGTCTCCTCAATGCAAAGAAATATAAGAGGAATTAAAATGGCTTTCGTATTTAAATTGTTTCTAGTACTGTCAAGGTTAGGAGTCAGCAAGCTATAGCTAACTGCGTATTTCCTAGCAGGTAGTAAAGAAAAAACAAACTTTCACTGGAACATGGTCACATCCACTGATATAGGTATTGCTATGACCGCTTCCCATAAGAACAGCCTAGTAGAGAGACCAGAGCAGAGACTTTATGAGCCACAGAGCTGAAAATATTTTCTATCTAGTCCTTTATAGAACAGGTGTAGGCTCTGCTTCAATTTTCATTTGGGAATGGAAAAAATGTAAGATCAAATATCATTCTGCCTCTAATAGTGACTGACCTTGCAGCCTAGGCCAAGTTGCTGGTCCTCTCTGGACTCAGTTTCCCCCTTTTATGCAAGATTCTTGGGAAGACCAGAAACCCGTGTCCAATTCCTGGAACATGACAGATGACCAATGAATGGTATCTAGAATTACTTCCCCAGGTCAGCTTTTACAATTTAGAATTGAATTTTACACCAAAACAACCTATTTACAGTGGAGAAAGACAACTAATATAGTCTGCAGAGCCTGTTCAGCCTGCAGGGACTCTAAGCCATAATTTTAAATTCAAACTCTCCATCACTTCCTGATCGTGGGGCTGTGGACAAGTAACGGCTCTTCTCAGCCTGTGTCCCTCTCCGTATGTCTCACAGACTCACGAGCCATGAGACCCTTATCTATGAATACCATTCCCCTACAGCTCCCAACATGGGTCCCAAAACCAGAGCTGAACCAGCTGCAACAAAATTAAAACACTGAAGTCCTAAAACAACTCAGTCCTAGTCCTGGCTGTGGGGATTCTGTTCAGGAGGCATGGAATAGGGTCCATGATAAGCACATTGCACACACCCACAGTGTCTCTGTGGCAGGGCCAGTCTGGGAACAACTGTTACTCAGTGGCAAATGCCACAAAAACATCCTGACCCCACAAGAGTCCACATCCTCACCAATGTCCTGCCCCTCCTCATGCAGATAAATGCTTGGCCCATTAACGGGTAACACAGGTTCTACAGAGAACAAAATCCTCCTGCCTCTGGAACACTCACTATAACCCTTCCTAAGAGCTTGGACCCTCCAAGGAGGATCCTGGAAAATCTAAACTATCCCTTAAACATCCTCTTCCCACACGAAAATACATTTTGTGAGTCTTTTCTCATGTGCTGGGTCAGTGAATACTAAACTAAGAGCCAGGCAGGGAGAGAAGTAAACACAGAAAGAAAACCAGAGATGCTGGAAAAGAAGAGAACAAATTAAAGAAAATTGAGGGGCCCTACCCACTCCCCAGCTACCCCCAGAAGACCCCTTCACCCATTCCCTGTGTAGAAGAAACAGACACTGAGCAGGTAGGTACAGGCCCTCCTGGCCCACAGGGGGAAAAATAGCAGATATGCAGGAACAGGAAAGCCCGGCAGCTGGGACTGAGATTCCAGGGGTCTTTGGACACAGGGTGCGTGCAGCACTGTGGGTCAGCCTATGCCATGCCAGCACACACTCAACCTGGCCCACTACCTCGAAAGGTGAGACTCCCAAACCACTCTAACCCAGCACCACGCCGGGAAGGGTGAGTGTGTCCAGAGCAGGAATACAAGGGTCATGCTGAATCCCCAGTGTCCAAGGAGCAGCTTCCAGAGTAATTTCACATTTCCTCTGTCAAAGCTTTTTGTAACCTGAGATAAAATCCATGTATTTCAGCCATTGTAAAATGTACATTTCAGCGGCATTTGGTACATTCACACTGTTGTACAACCACCACCTATATCAAGTCCCAAACATTGTCTTCACAACTCAAAAAAGCCCTAGACCCATTAAGAATTCACCCCTAGCTCTTTACAGTGAGGGATGCAGAATCCATAATTAGCTTTTATGCCCACCTGGATGAATGGGAAGACATGAATGTCGGAAGTGCTTTGCAAACCGCGGAGTCCGGAAAACGAACAGAAACCTTCTTTCTTCTCCAGCTGGAAGCAGCATTCTAGAAAGGCCCACAGTGACCTGCCCTTCTCCTGCTCCACCCAGCCCAGCCAGGACAGTCCTAGTCCTATGTCTCTACTCACCCCTCCCCAGTGGCTGGTGTCCTGGAACAAGAGCACAAGAGCTTTGGTGGGACCCCACTGCACCCCATAGCCTGGTCCCCTCCCCCACAGTAGACTGAGAGGAGGTTGGCTCTTACCCTCTGCTTCTCTGGGTCCACATAGCGAATGCCGAAGTAGTCCTTCTCCAGCAGGCTGTAGTAGTTGCATATGTGGTCAATAAGAAATTGCCCTTTGGTCTCCCGCTGCAAGGGAAGCACATTTCCGTTCAGGCAGAGCTCACCTGTGCCTTCTGGTCCACTCTGGGTCTCCTCATCCCAACGGGTCTGCACTTAGAAACAGGGATCACTCACTTCAGGCCCTGAGCAGGGGCTTTGTTTAACCCTAAAGGAGCAGCACACTTTGCAAAGTGTGCCATTACACACACACACACACACACACACACACACACAACCAAAAGAACCAAAACAGAGCCAAACGGATAGCCAATAGCACCCTGCACAGCCATAATGTGTCCCAGTATGTTCCAGCTCTTCTGACTATATGCCATGTCGTTTTTCTAACACTATTTATGACTCCAAACCTCACAGCTCAGTGCCATGCTTTGAAAATGCTCATGTTACACATAACACACCCCTGGCTGCTTATTCTAATCACTTTCCATGAGTACTCACACAGTCCTCACCAAGGTCCTGTGAGGAAAAGCTTCATTTTATATGTGGAAACTGAGCATAAAGGGAATCGGGGGCTCACCCAGGGTCACACAACTTGTCTGGAACATGACAGGAGCTGAGCTACAAAATCTAGGTCCCAACTAAGCCATATGGTATTCCTGAGACCTCTGAGTGTACCCCAAGTGGAGCAGGCAGGGCCAGGTTGGTATAGCACTGCAGTGAAAGGAGCTGGGATGCCCTGTCTCTGCCACAGATGTAAGAAAGCTGCTTCCCAAGGCCTCACAACCACCATTCCAACCCATCGATCAACACAGCAAGGCACTGTGGGAGATTCCAGAAGCCCAGGACTAGACTGTAAAGATGAGACCTTGTAACCTGTGGCAAACCCCTGGCTATTTCCATTTTGGTAGAATGACTTGTTTAGACTAGATGATTTTTAAGTTCATTAGATTATTTTTCCTTCCAAAATCCTTAGTGAAAGACATTATCAGCCACATCTTAATGACATAAACACTATTACAAAAACCCTCTTCATAGCAAAAACCTACAGAAGCTTCCATTTGGATGCCTGATAAGATCAATTTCTGCTTTGGCCAAAGTTGCTGATGGATCTATGGCATGGTTTAGAGATGCCATGTGAGGAAATTAAATCAGAGACATTAAGTAAGCCTCTCTCCTGATTCACTAAAATAATTTAGGAGATTAGTTTGCTCTATACCACATGAAGATTTTCACTAAAAACTACTACCATCAGCTCAGGAGACTGAATGAAAAACTCCCTTCTTGGCCTGGAATGCATTGCATTGATGAAGCCCTGTGGCTTATAAGCACACACTGTAATTCAAGCTGCTCTTTTCTTTAAATCACTTTTGAGTTTACATGTTTTATTTTGTTTTGTTTTGTTTTGTGAGGAAAGATTTATTTTGGATCACAATCTGGAGAGATTTCAGTCCATAGCTCACTGGCTCCGAGGCAGGACAGTGTGGCAGAGGGGCATCGCAGAGGAAGCTTGCTCATGGCACAGCACGCAGGAAGCACAGCGAGTCTCAAGTTTATCTTTGTATGAATTGAGTCTTTACTTCCTTTGAGGATAAACCATCTTATGTAAGAAAAAAAAAGCATAAAAATAAATTTGTTTTTAAATTTCTGTAACTTAACTGTATTTTAAGCCAGGAGTCTCAAATGACAACAAGTTTAGTCTGATAACAACTGAATCCAATACCCAGAATATAATAAACAGATTTAGCTTCTTTTATAGGCATCTTCTGTAGGGCATTCATTTTAAAGAAACTAAGCAAGCTGGGCATGATGGTACATGCTATAACCCCAGCACTCAGGAGGCTGAGGTAGGAGGATCATTGCAAGTTCAAAACCAGCCTGAGCTACAAAGTGAATTCCAGGCCAGCCTGAACTGCATAGCGAGACCCTGTCTCAGGAAGAAAGAAAGAAAGAAAGAAAGAAAGAAAGAAAGAAAGAAAGAAAGAAAGAAAGAAAGAAAGAAAGAAAGAAAGAAAGAAACTAAGCATTATCAACTCACCAAACATAACAGCTCATCAATTTATGACTGAATGACAAAGCTCCCTGCATCTGGACTTACTATGGTGAACTACTCACTACTGTATGAAAGACGAACATGATGTGCTGCAGATCAACGCAGTGCACTGTACTCAAAGGGGACTGAGCAGACCCTGATTGAGCACGACAGCTACTGCTATCAGTTTTCTCTAAGGAAGCTGTACTCCAAAGCACAACAACAACAAAAAACTATAATGGTTATACACAGTGACCAACATATACCCTCAAGCAATAGCTTCTTAGATTACTCCAAGACCCTTGAGAGAAGAAAATATGACCACACACAATGTGCTACCGGGTTGAGTATGGCTGAAAGAGGGGTCACTGCCTTCCACCAAATCAGATCAGGCCAATTCCCATGTGGTCTTAGATGGATGTTTTGCCCCCGTGGTGGTTTCCCAGTGGAACAGAATTGAGATGGTAGCCACCTTAAAGACAGGATGGCTCCCAGGGGACCACCCTCAGAAGGGACTGATGCAGGTCTTGCAGGACCAGGCTGCTGTAGAAATGCAAGCTCAGTCCTTCCCAGTGTCTCACCTCCTTGCTCACACAGAACCTGCAGCCAGCTCCCTTTCTGCTTCTCCACCACGTTGCAATACAGCCAGGTGTAGTGTCACGCTGTTCAGACTTTCCACCCCACACTCGGTAACTCAACAAACCTCTTCTTTAGATGTTTTCCTTTAAACGTTACCCATTGTGGGGTTCTGTTACAACAGCACAAAATGGGCCAACACTATGATTCTGAGCCAGGAGATGGATTCTAGGTATTTAGCAAAGCCTTAAGCTGGCCAAATCAGAATCACCTGGGCAGGAGCTTGTGGGATACACAGACTGTGTAGTCTGTAACACTCTCCCACCTCAGAAATGCACAGAGTTGAAAGAATTTGTTCACTGGAACATTTAAACTTGTGCATGCATTACTTCTCCTTACCATGTATACTACACAGTGAATTTATTTTTTATAAATACTGTCCTAAAATAATGTGAACACAATTGTAATATTCTTAATGTGTTACATTATCTACCAGCGTTGCTCAAGGTGTGATCCCTGGACTATGCTGACTCCTCCTATACTGGTCCTCCATGAGATAAGTGCAGAAATTAAGTGTAATTTATTTTTACTGTGTTTTCTACAAGTATTAGTCAAAAATGGATTGAGAAAACAAAATCAAGAACCGATCTCTCCCCACAGAGCACTTGAGACTCCGATGGAAACTGCAAAGCCGTTGCATTTCCTTTTTGGATTTCTTTACTTGAGAAGTCCCCAAGTTTGAACTGGGCTGGTGCTGTCTTCCCTGTCTCTGCCCACACCCTGGATGATTCCCTGAGCTCTGAGCGATGATTCCATATTCTTGTAGAGACCTCTCTTAGGCTGCAGAGTACTTGTCCCTGGGTATGGCAGGATGCATGGCATCATTCTGGATATTTTGAGGGGTGAATATTCTCAGTGGGCTGGAGGCTCTCTGGCGCAGTGAAGTAGGTGCCATGTGTACAACCGCCTGTCTGAGCAGGGAAGAGGGGCATCAGCTTTGTGCTTGCACCATAACACCCAGGCAACCCTGAGAATTGCACCCTGTGGGCTAGCGAACGCTCGCTCAGAGAAAGGTACCCCTGTGGCCAGGGTACAAGAGGAAGCCTTCACCTACCTTAGGCTGCCATCAGTTAACTAACTAGTTTTCCTAAACTATTCTAAAAATGGAGTAATTCTTACAATGAGTTCCTGTGAGAATCATTCTGAGAGACCGAAAAGGTCATTTAGTTGCTCTGAATCTCTATCTCTTGGACCATAAATTAAATTATATCTTTTTACCTTGGGTAATATGAGTATTTCAAAGAGTGTTTCTAAAATACCTTGTTTGACACATAGTAGCTGCTCAAGAGATGAAAACTCCACCATGCAGGTTCGGCTTGGCACACATTACTGCTTACCTGAAGCAGCACCCTCCTCTCTGGAAGGTGTAAGTGGGCTAAATGAGCAGGATGCCCACCACAGAGTCCACCATCCTTTCTTGGGACGGGTTTTACTTTTTTAGCCCCCAGAAACTTCATTTTATAATCATAAACTAGCCTACTTATCACACACTTTTAGCTCTCCTCCCCACCCAGAATGGACCAGAATGCAGAAAAGCCACTGGATAGAATTCCTGCTTCCACCACATACCATCTGGGTGGCCTTATACAAGTTGTGACATCTCCCTGTGATTTGGTTTCTTCTGTGAGTGGGTAATTATGATGTAACTCCCAGATCTATCCCCATGAAGCTACCTGTATCCATGTATACGTTAAACACCTGTTAGGCACCAGGCACTGGAATACTGACTAAAGATAAACAGTGAGGGAAACAGCAACTTAAAATTACAGACCTTAAAATTCTGTGCTTTGCAAAATGTGAGAGCATTTTCTAAGTGGTAAATCTCTCTGCTAAGGTAAGATGTCATGATTTGTAATATTAAAAATAACCCTAATCTTTCATGGATCTCTTTAGACAGAAGCTGAGCAGAATGGTATTCATTTCCCAGAACTGGCCTCAGTGGGAGAAAAAGTGAGCAAAGAAACAAAGAACTCAATTCTCTGCTTGACTCCACTTGCGGCCAAGTGCTGATGAGGCATTTGCTTCAACTCCCTGGTTCAGTGACAAAGTGAAAGCAACAATCAATTTGTGCTTAAAGAAAAGGTGCAAAGAAATCAATTGCCTATGTCCACAATGACTTGTCTTCAATGAAAAATATGTGAGGTTTCAGTCCTCAATCCTTAAATCTCTAAACCAAGATATTTCACTGCATTTTAAAGACTGATTAAGTAGAAAAGGGAACAGCAACTCAAAAATACTTATGAGTTTTGGTATTAAACAAAGTTCGAAGTTTGAACTGCTACCTTCAAGAATAATACTCGTAACTACTATCTATTTAAACTTTTACTGTACACCAAGAATTGTGGTATATAACTGCATTTAATCTCCTGACAACACACTGAGATGGTTAATATTCTTCTTATGCTGCTAAGAAAATGGACTCATAAATGTGTTTATATCATGTCAAACCCACATCCAGGAAAGCTGTTTTAGGAACTCAGCGTGCCTTCATGCCGCATTCTCTATGTGCACGGAAAGGTAAGGAGCAATGTGAGGGTTGAGGAACCACTACTTCTACTTCTCTGTTTACTAAAGCATGGATCCTGCCGGGAAGGAGCACCAAGTTACCACCGCAGGACCAGACCCAGAAGAGGCCATTTCATAAACCACAAAGCACATTATAACAGGTGTACCTGGCTAACTGTGCAATATCTATCTGTCCCTTTGTCTTTCCTAATGGAACCTCAATTTTGTTCAGGTACAAATGCACACACATACACATAGGTTCAGACAAAAGCCTTCCATCTCTAGGCACAGCTGGACTGGTCTAAGGGTAACCTCACTCTTGTCTTGCTTCAAAAAAGGACCCATGACCCAGCTTGTGAGTCCCTTCTTGGTGTGCACAATTCCTGTTTACTTCTCTGAAAGAGCATCAAGAACAATCTTTCTCCAGCCTCTGGATAACAGACAGAGGCATAAGCCTGGAACTGCTATGGCCTTGTTTCTAGCTCAAGCATGCATCTCACACAGCAACACACAAAGAGAGGTCACATCTCCAACCTGTCAGTCAATTAACATGAATTTCTAGAAATATCCGTGAAATTTCTCACCATTTCATCTAGCATGAAATTGGTTTTTCTGCTCCTTACACTCCAAATTTTCCCTTCCAGGAGGTGGTGGACTCACACCTCAGGCCAAGCAGAAGAGCTCAGAGAGCAAAATGGTTGGTGTGAAACAGTCTCTGAGGTCACCAATGATCAGCCCAGTGGCTGAGCTCATCTACCAACATGTTTGACTCAGGGTATTTTTAATTTGGGAGGCTGCACCTCAGTGCTGGACGCCAGCTGCTATTGAAAAGCTGGAGGGTCTGGAAGCTGGTCCACAAAGGTCTGTTGGAGTTCAGCATGGGCTGTCCTTTCTGGGAGAATGAATGACACAGTCCCTTCTTTTCCACTCTCCTGCAGTCTTCCATTGCCCTAACTTCCCTGTGGGCATCTGAGTTTACAGCTGAAGTAATACAGAGGTACCAGGAAGGATTTCCGGGAAGAGTTTTTTTGGATGTTCTCAGAACATCCTTAGTGCCAAGGGAAAGTTTCAGCTGCGAGCCACTGAAATCCTGGGATCTGATGGGGGAAGAGAGCCATGCACGGAACAAGGGAACAGGAAAGATTCAGTGAGATGAAGTGAGCAGGCGAAGGCCAGAGTGGGACACCAGAAATCCTCCATTCTTTGGCACTGTGTCTCCAGGCTCTCTCTGTGACAGTGGGAGCTCCGCACCTTCACTTTGTGGTAACAACAACTATAGAGATTCTTATCCTAAGGCTCTGCTACTTCATGCCCTACGCCTGCGTGACTGCTCTAGAAGGGGGTGGTTTCCATGGATGCAGCCTGGAGAGGGTTGCTGTCTACTGGTTCTTCCACCTGGGAAGCAAGAATCAACCAGTGGGTGCCAAGAAACTCCAACTTCAAGACTCTAGACAGTAACTGAATGCTCAGATTGCTGCAAGCATTATGCCTTCTAGGGACAGATGGCTGCATTTCTTTGTTGAATTAAGGGTCTCGATCCACTTACCCTCATAAGCAGAACAAAACATACTAATGAGAACCTGATGAACTAAATAGTTCTGCTTCTTATTGTGAAGGACAAGCATTTGTTAAAACAATTGTGGCTTGATTATACAACATAAAAATACCTCTTCTTATAGCCTGCTTTAAAATTTTTCAAGCCTATTTGTGTAAATTCACACATTTTGTTAACAGAGGGAACACAACGTTAACCAAAACATATCTCTCCATTTAAAAAACAAAAAAAATGCTTTGCCAGCACTGTGGTACACACCTGTAATCCCTGCGGGGAGACTCACAAAGCTGAGGCCTGTCAAGCAACCCTGTCCCAAAATTTAAAAAATAAAATAAAAAGGGCTTTGGATATAGCTCAGCATTCCTCAGGTTCAAACCTCACTATCCAAAATACTGGATTTTAGAGGAAGCAAGCCTCGTTTGGGAATCAGCACCATGCACAGGCTGCCACAGGACTGGAGAAAACCAGACCCCAGCTCCTTCCTGCAGGTGGGCTGGCAAACAAGAAGTACCAATCCCCCTCCTCCACCCACCCCATAAGCGATTGGCTGATACAGAGAAACACAGACTGTGATGATAACTGTTGAGGTGAAATATAATTGGATGCCTGTGGTGGTTTGGTGTTTCACTAACTGCATGTCGAGGGCCAGTAATCTGATCACAGGTTCAGAGGGTCATGGTATACAGTGTGGCATCTGGGGGGGGGGGGAATCTCCTTCTGAGGGTTGTAGCCATCCTATATCATTTCCATTTTTTGTGGATTGGGCTTTATTCTCTTTTATTTTGTTTGATTGTGTTAAATTCGATGGCATGAGCAACTGTTTCAAAGATAGCAAGACACATTATGATAGCAATTTTGGATTTGCTATTATCTTGTTCTGAAGTCCTTTACTGCATTCATTGTTTTGTTTTTATTGTTTCTATTCTGTTCTGTTCTGTTTGATTTTTACTACCTCTGAAAGAATCTGCAGCTATTTTGAAGGCAACAAAAGGTGTTATGGTAACTATTGTTGATTTTGTAATGTTTTGAAGTCCTGTATCATTTACATTAGTTTGTTTTGATTGGTTTTATTCTGTTTTATCCTCTTTAAAATCAAATTTAAAAATATAAAAATAAATAAAATAAAATAACAGCAAGTGATATATTGTTTTGTTATAGTTCTTTCCTATAGCTAACAATAACTGGCATTTGATATTTGGCTGTGAAATACACTAGAAAATTGCATCACCCCAAGATAAAAAAGGAATAAGTAACATTAAACCTATTTAAATGGGCAGAAATGTAAAGAAAAACAAGAATAGAAGGTCCTCTTTATAATTGAATCTATGGTTCTCACACAGAAATTCAAAGTTGTATTAGTCAAATATTTTCAGATGTTTGGAAAGCAAAGTCTAAGTGTGAGGAGGCTAATATAACTAATTCTGAATATCTGTTTTGTGGTCATAATCAGTAGATAACTGAAAAGAGAGGTAAAATTGATTAACAGCATTTTTGTGTATAATCAATAATCTGGTTGCAGGAGGGAGGGTTGGAGTTATAACTGTAGTAAATGTCCTAAAACCCAGGAAATAAAACCAACAATCCTACGAAATCCACACAATCATGTGGGGAATAAAAATCAGCAGTGCTGAAAATGAGCACCCAAATACAAAACACAGGCACAACATAAGTGGTCACACAGCGCAGCCAGGCTGGCCAGGAGAGTCCAAGGCAAGTGCTCATCCCAATCCCTGGCTGCCCCTCCATAACTCGGAAAAGACAGAATACACTATCCTTGTCACAGTGAGGAGCTCAGCAGCATCATGGTTAGGAAAGGGAACAGGCCCTGAAGAGGGAAAAAGAAGAAATGGGGGTACAGCTCAGACACAGGGTGCTTGCCTTGGTGTGCCAGGCCCTGGGCTGTATCCCTGGTACCTCAGGAACAAAAAGGAAAGAGTAGGGAGACACTGTACCCATGAGAAGATGAGAAGCAGGGCAGGGAAGGGCGAGATCACCTCATTATCCAGACGCTCAAATGTGTCTTCTAACGCACTGTTGGTGGAAAGAGCAGGCAGAGGGCCTTGCACATTTGCCTTGTCTTTATTTTTTTCTGCCAGGTGTTTATAGCTCAATGACACTTTCTGTATTGGTACCCAGTTACTGAGCCACTTCTGTTGCAATGGACATATAAGCCAGCCCAATGCTTAGTTCTGAAAAGGTTCTTTCTTCTCCATCATTTTATTTTTCCTTTTCAATGTTTAGCATCAGTGAAACTACTCTCTACAACACTCAAATGGTAGAAATGTGTCACATGTTTGTCAAAACCAATGGAACTGCACAATACCAAGTAGAACCCTACTATAAACAATGGACTTTAGTTAATAATGTAGTAAAATTGATTCAGTGACTGTAACAAATGTACCACACTAATGCCAGATATTAACAGACAGGAAAATGGGGACAGTTATATGGAAACTCTATTTCCTGTTCAATTTTCCTATAAACCTAAATCTACACTACAGCACGAAATCAAAGAAGGAATAGAGGGAAAGGAAGCAGGAAGGAAAGAAGGGGAAGGGAGAGAAAGAGAGCAGGAAAGGTTGGAAAAGAGAAGAAAGGACGGACAAAATGTGGGAGGGGAGGAAAAAGAACAGCAGAACCCTCGAGAGGAAATGGAATATAAAATCTGCAATAGAAGACTAACACTCTCCCCAAAATTCTAGGAAATAATGATGTAATTAATCAAAATAAATATGCACATAAAGATGTTTTCTTTCATTATCTAAAATTTCCAAAGGGAAAAAACACATTCTTTTTAAAAATGTAGTTCCCCATTACAGTGGTTGAGATAAGATTTTAGGCAGCAAGCTGTCTCAGTGCTTCCTAATTTAAATGTCTCTTCATCTAACGTGCCCCCTTCTCTCCATGTAGCCTACGGGCTGCAACAACTGTTTCTCTGACAAGGCCTCTGGGCCTCCTGTCTCCCTGAGCTGGGACAGAGCCTCGAGCACCTCCTCTTCGGCTCAGTCTGCAGGGGACTCCAAGGACGGCCTTGATGCCTGGCAATGGGTGCTGCCCTTTATGTTCACCATCTCGGCTGTGCATCTGATTCAATCCACATAAACCCAGGAGAGGGCTGCCTTCCCCTTTTCAGACAAAAATAAAGCCTGCAGTGATTGAGTAACTGGCCCAGCCAAGGTCCTATGATAAACAATGGCGTAACATGCATTTGCACTCAGGTATCTGAGTCCAAAGAGAAACAACTAGAATCATTCACAGATTTCCTACCCTAAAATGACATATCACTTCAGTCCACCAGCCAAAGTGAGTTATGTCTTTTGTCTAACTCAGAGAAGATAAAGGAGCAAAATTCCAAATAGGGTCCAGAAGCATGAGAAACAGAACACTTGAGAACTGTTCCAACATCCAAAACACTAGGGCTCAGCCCCACACTTTGTTGAATTAAATTTAACTAAATTAACAATGACATATTCAGGTATAATGTTTTCGAATACAGTATCCACATAAAATAACAGCACACCCATCTATTTTATAACCCTTGATAATTTATCTCAGGAATTTCCATAATAATCCTAAACTATTATTTACATTTTAAAGAATACAATGAGCTTAGAGCCCATGATCTAGTGGAATCACATGTGGGAGATACAGATACAGGTATACAATTAAAGGAACTGTAGTACAGAGCTGCCAGAAAAATGTAACAGGAGCTGCCACTCACACCGAGAGAACAAAGAGATGTTTTCTGCTTATGGAAGCCCTAATACATACTGAAGTTTAATAATGAAGACAGAATTCTTCCTGAATTTGCATACAGTAAGCTCAATTATTAAGATTAAAGAGAAAAACATCTCTTGAGTACAATGAAGCAGAGCACCCTTTCATAATCCTAGCTATCTGTCAGGATCCTTGGACAGAGGGATCCCCCACTTCTATGCATAACCTTCAGGGCAGCTCCTGGCTCCTCTCTGGTAGTGAAACAAAGCAGCTAGAACAAGACTTGTCCAAGGCTCATGGAGAAGCTCAGAAATGCACTGCCACTTCCACAGTCAGCTAAGCTCTGCTCAGGAGTGCAGGGAGGGAGAGCCCCCTCAAGCTAAGCCAGAGAAAGGAAAACTAACAGGGACAAAGAGAAAAAGCAAAGAGGAGACTGAAACAAGCAGCCCTGATTGAGCCACAAGAGTCCACACAGCTCAGTCTTTACAGGGCTCAGACACATTTAGAGAGCAGCAGGTCAGTGGCAAAAATACTTGAAAAGAAATTCAATTCCTCACTGCTAGTTTTCCAGGGATATTAGAAAGAGCCATAGTAACATTTCCTAAAAGCCCTTTAATCTATCCACATTCCCTTGTGGTCCTGCAGTACTGCAAAGTCTCTCAACTGCCTGGTCCTTTAAATTCCTCCCCAGGCCACACCCATGCAACTACTGCACACCCCCTCTGCACAGTGAGCAGGTCTCTGGTAGCTTCTGTTACAGCAAGAAATCATCTCTCCTCTCCAGAGAAAGAAGAGGGGAGAAACTGAGAGGTCAAGATGAGGTAGCTAGAATAGTCACAGATACTTAAAAATCCTTGGATAACAGAAATGGAAAAGGTCTTCCTATGGTCCAAAGCATGTCACTGCCCTACTTGGTAGAACTCACCTAGGAAGCATCCTGAGAAGGTTAAGGGGTGAGGAACATGATGTGCCATCAGAAAGACAAAACACCACTAGACAATCAGCCCTAGGATACCTTCCATAACGTCCACATACATGGGTAGACTGGCCACACCAGCAATACCACAGTCCAGTGTAATTCAATTAAACTATGACAGATGGTACACCTCGAATAGAAACAGCCCATGCAAATTACTGAGTGCTAACTATCAATGAGGCTTTACTAAGTACTGCATAGAAAGCCCGGCATTCTCTCTTCTGACAGGCCTAGCACCAGCCAGATTTGGGTGGATGACCTTCTAGCAATGCACGATTTCCACCCACCTCTATCCCTGAGTTTTCTAAGCTACTTTCTTTTCTCTCTTGGCTATAGTCCTTATTCTGGCAAAAACAAACAAATAAACAAAAGATCTAGCATGCTCCACTCCATTCCTGAAGTCTAGCTATCTCATTTCAATAGTGTCATTACAGAAGATTCCTGTATCTGGGGTCAGGTGACAAGCAGGCCTGAACCCACAGTCCGTGGAATTCTGGAATTCTGAAACAAACATTCTGTGTGCTGGGGAATTCCTGCACTCGCGCACACACACACACACACACACACACACACGTGCACAGGCACACACACACACATGCATAGCAGGACAACTTGCCACAAATATTTAAGAATTGGAAGACGTAGGCTGGGCTCCCTAACTATCACACCTCCCTGTTTCTTAGAGAGATTAGTCATGAAAGAGGAAAAACATCTCGGTTATATTTACATCTCTTTTGACTACACAGTAACCCAAGCCAAGGGTATCTTGTTTTTAGGAAACCAAAAATATAAACAATGATTGATGGAACTTTTAAGTGCCATTAGCAGTTATTGCAAACCCATTTTCTCCTTTAGGCCTCCTCTGCCTTGCTTCACTCTTTGCAGCAGACAGCAGTTTCTTGGAGGAAGGAAACTATCACCACCAATCTACCAGCTTTTTACCCTCAAAGAGCATTCTTGTCCATTGTTTAGCATGGCTGTACCTCAGAAACACAGAAGAATGCACAGAAATGCATACTAAAGTATCAAAGTGAGGACACCTGCTAGGGATGCACTTTTAGGAAGGCCTGTGTAGATATTCAAGATGTGTGCAGAGTGACAAGAAGAGACAGATGAATCATTTTTGTGAAACTCACATTTTTGAATATGTATAATAATATACACATGAATATAGACATAGACACAAAGGATAAAGACTCAATGGCTAAAAAAAAATTGACAGTTATATCTGTGCAAGATAATGCATTACTTTTACTTTTTTCTTTGTTCCCACTAGTATTTCCTAGCTTTCTTACTAACAGCAAGCATTAGGTTGATTATCAATATAATGTATTTCTTTTTAACTCAATGTTTTATTGTTTGCCTTCTGAAAGTAACATGCAGGTTGCATTCCCACAGGCCTATGGACCAGGAAGAATCTGTAAGACTCACAAACCAGAATTCCAGTTGTATCATCCCCAAGTATTCTCTCTTTTTCACCCAGGAAAGAAGAGAAGCAAGAGGCTGAGTACGATGAGAATATCTCTGCTCCTACAGTCCTGATACTGGCTTGAGGTCCTATACCTTTGCCAACCACAGCCCTGGACAACTTATCAACCTTCCTGTGTCCCCATGCGCCCTGGTGTGTGATGTCAACAGCACAGCGGCTGGGCAGGATGGTGGGGAAAGTGCATCCAGACCAAGGCCCAGGAGGTTCTGGGCTTCTGTCCAGCGTCATTAGCAGAGTGCTATCCTGGTGTTGTCTGCTTGCATCTGAACCGAGTTTGCTGGGTCCCCTCCTAAGTTTCATGAAGGGACTTGGAAGGAGCAGGCGGGCTGGGTATAGAGAGATGGTGCTGAATGTGTGCATCATTCCTCTTCTGTCCCCGGGCCTGCAATGACAGCGGGATCAGGCCGCCAGGGGTCTGTGGCTTGACAAGTCTGCCAGGTGGATCAGGGCTGCAAGCTGAGTTCTTATTTTCTGTCCTGATGCAAATTCTGCCAAAATTTCTCAGTCACAGACAAAACCAAACAGCAACGTAGGTTTCACTTCACATAGGCAATTTTTCATCTTTTTCAGAAATCCTATCACATTCTACCCCCACACACACACGAAGACACTCTAAGAAGGGGGCTGCAGCATTAACACAAGGCGGTGGAGGCACACAAACAGTACTGCAGTAGAGCTCCCCAGAGCACAGAAAATAACGTTCTGCTTCCTCTGCTTCCTATCACAGAACAACTCTCCCTGCTTCCCTTTAGCACCGCCGAGCTCCTATCAGTGTCTGTTAAGAACCTCCCAATCTTTCCTCCCATCTGCATGGCCAAAAGCTGAAACATGAGAAAGAGAGGGGTCAGAAGTCACCAGAACCAAAGACATCCCTGTGTCTTGGAGAACCAGCCCAGAGGCATCACTCTGGGTGCTGTGTTCTGCTAAAGACTTTGCAGATACGAGCTTTGTGCAGACAGGAGAAAGAACACCAAGAGACTCTACCAGGTCATGTGGAAGAGAGGAGAGCATCCACAGGTAGTAAGCACTGGTTGATCTTGAAGAACTCAAACCAGGGAAGTGGATTTTTCTCCTGCAAACCAAGGAAAGGTGCCAATGCTAACCCTCCCAGAGCAGCTTCCAACCCACAAGTGCTGCTGCTCTGAGCTCTGTGCTGTACCTCAGAAAGCCAGTTCCTTGGGCACTGGGTCAGAGGTCTTCACTTCGTAGTGTTAGCCAGTGTTCCTAAGGACACAGCCTGCTGAAGAGGTCAGGCAAACCCAGGAATGTCTGTATCTGCTGCTCAGGTGGCTGAGTTTTATGGTGCTGCTGCTATTGTTGGCTGATAGTTGGCTTTGTTTGTGCTTTATTTCCCACATTTTCCTCGAGTTTGTTTTATCACTCAGAATGTTCCACAAAACATGCCATTTCTCTGTATAAACAAAGCATTCGTCTCTACCTGATAAAATTCTATTAAGTTCACCTAAGAATAGAGAATTCTCCATGGGACCTGCTCCTGCATTCAATCACCTATGTCCTGAACAATGCATCCTTCTCTCACCCCACTAGAAACCAAGGAGAAATCACTCTTGGTCACCTCTTCTACTGTCTGTGTAACTGCACAATTCCTGTATCCTTTTTCTCACTTTCTTTTCTCAAGAAAGCTTAGTTTTATTGAATTCTTCCTTATGCTTCTCATAGTAATTTGTATGTAGTAAATGATTCAAATTATTTATTCAGCCATAGTAAAATGTCATTTTTACCTGTCAATTTCACAGAGTCAAGGAAAACTTTAAAACTGGCTAACCCTGACATAGGGACGATGGAGGAATCCCATACTCACAGAAGTTACAGTGGTTACAGAAGTTGGAGTGCTTATAGGTGGAAATGGTTTCAATATGTATCAGGGGACTTTAAGTCTTCTACAGTGCCACGCCCTCTCTTAGCTCTACAATCCTCAGCTCAGAGACTGTACAGCAGAGTGACAACCAGTACCTGGCAAGACCTCGGGGATTTCATTTCAAATGTCTGAACCCACTGACAACAGAATATAAGGAGTGTTCCAGTTATGCACTACTGTGTAACAAACCATTTGAAAACACGGGAGCTTAACTAATTAAGTATTCTTTCTCCTAGTTCCATGTATTGACTGCACTCAGCTGGGTGGTCCTCGCCTGGGTTCTCTGCATTACTGCAGTCCCATAGGGACTGTTTTAGTCCAGTGTCTGCTGCCTGGGGTGGGCCGGCTGAAACAGCTGGGGGCTAACTGAGCCTTCCCTCCTCCTCCTTCTCCCCATCCTCCCCACTGTCTCCCTCTCCCTACCTTTCTCTTCCTCATCCCTAGCTCTCTTTTCATGTAACATCTTCACTACCTAGCCTGGCTTCCTCACACCTTGCCAACCTCATGGCAGCCATGCTTCTGAATTACCAGCTTCTCCCAGGATGGCATTCCCCATAGCTGTATCTCACACAGTGTCACTGGCACAGCACACTACTGGGTAAGAGGGAGATACTAAGCCCAGCCCAGACTCAAAGGTAGAGCAATTAGACCTTTCCTCCACACAGAAGGAGCAGCAAACAATTCATAGCTATTTTCAGCATGCCACAGAGAAGAAGGGAGGTTTTGCAGATTACAAAGAAGGAAGAGGCATCTGGGGTTCCAGTGAGCACCAAGATGAACTGGTGCACAGAGAGTTCTGGGACAGGAGTACAGGAGGTCAGAAAGGTGACCATGGGCAGAGGCTGGAGGACCAAGGGGAAGGGAACCTGCATCAAGTGCTCACTCTAAAGAAGTCTCCAATTTCCCGTTAACCATAATGGTGGTGGAAAGCATCATCCATTCGCTCCACAGGGAGGGAAGGGCAGAGGGATGCAGTCCTCAAGCATACTGACAGTCACTCTGCCGGACACCCCTCAAAAAACTAGACTGCTTTGCTAGGAGCATGAAGAGACCCAAGTGGAGCTTGGGCAACAAACCTGAATCTCCTCACTTAATTGCTCACATGAGAAGTGAGCAGTTTTAGACACAACCATTTCACTACAGCTCACTATAGTACATTATTATCTCATCTTGCCACAGAAGGAAAGACAGTTTAAAAGTATGCCTTTTCACCTCTATCACTAATCTGTGTCATTTTCTGAAAAAAAATTCTTCAGTATGGTTCTTTTTGGACCCTGTTTTCTTTAGTTCAAAATAACTTCTAGTAGTCATACATGTTTTCCTGTGAACAATCATTCATCCACTTTATTGCTTTACTATATGGCACTGTATGAATACATAATTCATTTACCCATTCAACTGCTGGGTGGCTTCCAGTTCCTGATAATTACAAAGAAACCTGCCACAAACATACACACTTCTGATGAACAAACAAGCATTTCTACTAAGTAAACACCTAGGCGTGGAGCAGCTGGTACATGTGTTTACCTATGGCAGATCCTGCCAGAGATCTCTCTAAAGTGTTTATATAAGAATCATTTTAGGGATTATTATATACAGTTATTCATTCACTCATTCATCATTTATTTACTATAGGAATCGGAAGTCAGGAATACTGATGTGAGATACTCTGCTTCTTTGAGAATTCACAGTCTAAAATAGGTGGACAGATATTTAAACAAAAACTTGCAATACAGTGTTAGAGCTCTGTTCAAAGTAGGCATGAGGAGATTGGAAATAATTGTCAAGAACAACTGCAACTCGAATCTTTAGCAGGAGCAGTGTTTTGCAGGAGACTGAAATACTGATAACCTAGCCAAACCTCCAAAGTCAAAGGATTTTGCTGGATGAAAAAATGTGTGAGCATTTTAGGCAGAGTAAAACCATGGAAATGTAAAATGTCTGATGGGTTAACTGTTGTGACACGAGTCTTTTTTTAACATATAAAATTAAAATAACAATGGATAAACTGCATATCTGCCTACTAGTGTTAAGACAAAAAGAAACACAAACTTCCCTGTGCCGGAAATCGCACTTCCAACATGACACACAGGCAGACAGATCCTCTGAGTAGCAGTACATACCGGCTAAATGATACCTTCAAACATTCATCATCAAAACATAGTCCTAATAACATAACTGCATTCAGCTGAGAGTCTTCCATATTCGGCAGGCTACGAGTACCTCTGCAGGAAAACTCAATCCACCCAGCCATACAAGCCTGTACATATTTCAAAACTAACTGATCTTGGTAAATATATCAAAGCACAAGTCCATCTTCTGAGGTGAGCAAGGGGTAGTAATGTTTTCAAAATTATACAGGCCCCAAATCATTTTCCTGCATACTTCATAGTACAGGAATCTCCAGAACCAGCCCTCTGTTCCCAGGTGCCCCTGCTGGATGGATGATCCTGTCCTTGAGACAGGACAGCCCTCCCTACCACCCACTCCCACTCCAGCATCTATACACCAGGAATACCGAAGCACATCAGCCATGACTGGGCAGAAATACAAGGACACGCCAGGCCCTTAAATAGTCACCACAACACTGCCGACTGTACTGCTGGGGATCCACTTGAATACACAATAGGTCTTCTCAGCTCTCAGGCCCTGGCCAATCAGAGAATTCAAATGAGGTAACTGCAGTGATCTGCCATTGCTAACTTGCTTGAGACTTGTGAAATTTAGCAGAACCACACTGCCTGCCCAGTCCTGACCTCCTCTGGTTCTCCCGGTGTATGGTTTAGAGCACGAAACCCAGGGCCAGGAGCCTCCTGTTGCAGCTTCTTACACAACCAAGATAATGCCCTGTATAATTTGTTTTCCATTGATTGGAAGTGGAGCTGATCCAGAATTCTATTTCCTCAGGAGTAAATGATACAACTTCGCAAAGGGGGTTGCACCTCCTCAAATTCACCTCAGAGCCAGCATCTGGGCATTCAGGAAAGATTATTACTCCACCAAATACACAGTGAGCCTTCTCTCTGACAGGTGCATCTTACTCTGAACCGCCTGGAAGGGCCCTCCCACCCTCTCCTCTGGTTCCCCCTCATCATGACGTGCTTCCTCAGCTTGCCATCCACCCCCTGGGCCCACACGCTCCTCCTTGTCATTCACCCTCACTTAGGCCTGAACCACAGTTTCCATTAGTGCAGGATCCACATTGATTTTCTTAAAAGGTTTTAACAGTGTCAGTCAAAAAGCACTCTGATGCACTCTTCCCTCTCAGGAGCCCAGTCAGCTACGCAAGGAGACCGGGCTGCCGCGTCTCAGCAGCTTCCTATTCCAAACCTCTCTGCATTGTGGCACAAAGCAAAACCAAGCTCTTCTATGCAAGGGGCTCTCTGAACTTGAGATAATCATGCACATGCACCACTTTATGTCTGTCTCTTCCACTGCTAGATCAGAGGCTCACGTGCTTAAGCAGCCCAAGAAGGCAAAAGCTTTGAGCAGTGGTTTTCAAATTTCTGCTCAGAATCACTGGAAGGACAGATTGCTGGCCCCGCCCCCAGGGTTTTTGATACAGCAGCTCAGAGGTGAATCACATGTTCTGAGGTGTATTAGTTTCCTACTGTTGCTGTAAGAAATCATCACAAATTTAGGAGCTTGAAACAGCATAAAGTACTGCCTTACGGCAGGGGACTCAGAACTTCTAAGTCCAAAATGGATCTCGCTGGGCAAAAATCAATAGGAGTACACTGCGTGTTCTTCCCAAGGCTCTGAGGGACATCTGTTTTCTCACCTCCTTCCACTTTTAGAGCCTGCCTGCTTCCCTGGCCCACAGCCCCTCCATCTGGAGGCCAGCAGTGATTGGTTGAGTGTTTCTCATACCTCCTCACTCGGACTCTGACTCTGCTGCCTCCCCCTCCACTTTAAAGTCCCTGTGATTAGCCGGACACATTCCAATAGCACACAACAGTCTCTGTCTGATTAGCAACCATGATTAAATTACAGGCACTGTCTTGATCCCCGTTGGCAAATCCCTGGACACTCTCATGAGTACAGGGATGAGGACAAGGAGCCAGGTGACGCTAAAGCCACTGGTCAGGCCCACACTCTAAGAAGCATCAATGTAGTGAGATGCTGAGTAATACAGAAGTTTAAGACCATGGTTCCACAGAGGAGGGGAGAAAAAGATAGGGCAAGGACAAGCAATAGGGAGGGGAGAGCTGCAAGGGGCTCCAGGAAGAGACACGGGACTGGAACTCAGGAAAAGCCACCATATTCAAGCACACGGAAGAGTCCAGCTCCCATAGCTTGCGCAGAGGCAAAGGTACTCAGCCACAGAGGTGGTGAATTAGAAGACAGAAACTCCCTAGGCAAGGATGCATTAGTGTCTGTCAGCACCATTCCCTCCACCAGTGCTGCTCTGTGAGGGAATTCACTAAATAGAGACCTGAAAAAAAAAAAAAAAAACCCTAAGCCTAAATCAGTGCCGGTGAACCTATGGCACACAAGACACAAGGGACCTAAATGATAAATACTTCTAACAGGACATAGTAGCTGAGTATATTTGAAGGTGTAATAAAGTTTCTACTGTCAGGTAAGACAGATAAAGCAGTGCTAATTCTGAAATTCTGGGCTTTCTATTCCTAGAGAACTTGACGTTTAAAACGTGATGCCTTTAAATAAAGTCTAATGTGGAATTTGTTTTTGCTGTTAAACTTTTTGGGTGGTGTTAAGGAAAAAGCCTTTCAAAATTATTTGTCAGGGGCAGTTTTACCGGCACTGTGATGACTATTCAGTCTTACAAGCAGGTTATATAAAGGAGAGGTCATCACAGACTTCATGATCATGAGGGATATACTTCGTGATCTTCAGCATGTACTAGGTGGCTAGCTAGAGCAAGGCTCAGGACAGAAAGGATCTAGGAGGATGCTTTATATTGTGTTGACATTATTCTACCAGTGTATTAGTCAGTTTTCCCAGTTCTGTGAATTATACCTTATAACCACAATTTAAAGGAGAAAGTGAGAATTTGGCTCACCGTTCTAGAGGATTCAGTCCATGGCCAACTGGCTCTAGGGCAGAAACATCATGACAGAAGTATATGGTACAGCAAAGCTGCTTAGTTCATGATAGCCAGGAAGCCAAGCAGAACAGTGCAAGAGTGAAAAGGGTGAAGGATCAGATACCATGAAGGTCAGACCTCCATGATCCACCTAGCCATACCCACAAGTGTGCTCTACTAATACTATACATGGCTCCCAAGTCAATAATTTGACAATTAAACTTAGCCATCATAGTCATCTATATCAGACACCTTAACGCTGAAGTATTTATCATTGGGATTATTATTGTTATTACTGTTCTAAGGCAAATGTTCATCTTTTACACAATCTCTTAGTGGCACTTTCCTTTTACAGACAAAGGAAAGTATGTAGGTTAGGGACATAGTTCAGTGACACAGCACCTGCCTGGCAAGTGCAAGGTCATGAGTTCAATTCCTGGTACCAAAAAAACTAAGACCGTAGACTAGAAACTTAGCCTGTTACCTCTAAGTAAAAATTCATTTAAGGTAGACATTTATACCCATACCCTATTTTTTGTTATACAATAGATAACTTTTGCCAAAAAAATTTTTTTCATGGCTCTGTTCCCAAAAATGACATGTCCAGCTTGTACTTAGCTTCCACTAAGATCATGTGTTCCTATTACCCTATAAAGTATACCGCAGTAGACAGAACTGTAGCAAGCAGATGGGAAGGCCTCATGGATAATGACTGAAAGCAAGAAAACTCATGAAGAAGCAAAGAATTTACTGTATCATCCTAAACTCCCTCAAAAGGCTCAACAGCCCAGTGTAGACCAGTTGGCTTCACAGATGCGGGCATTAGAGCGCTTCATTTCAAGAAATCAGACACTTACATAAACAAACATGATGAGACTTTTGCCTCCCACTACAGTATTCAAATTAACAAATAGACATATTCCCTGATTATTCCCAAACCCACTCAGCAGGAGCTTTCCCAGGGATTGTGATGCTTCACCAGCCCAACCCTCTGCTTAAGATAACAATCAACCTAAAAGGTCACTGTGCCAAGCCTTGGGGTGCATACTTGCAGTCCCAGCTAGCCAAGCAGCCGAGGCAGGAAGATCACAACATTGAGAGTAGCAAAACCTTTATGTCAAAAACATTTAGAAAGAAAGAAAGAAAAAATTCCTTTTCATCTAGATCAACACTGATCCACAGCAGCTCAGAAGGCGTCAGTGAAGAAGGAAATGCTTACAGAGACGGAGGCTGTGCACATGTCCTGAGCTCTTCATATGTTCTTATATGGAATCCTCATCACGGGGCTGCAAACAGCTACTACACCCCTGTATTTTTTTCAAATGAGGAAACTGAGGTGCAAATAAGAAGTCATTTTCTCCAGGTCACACAGTGAAGAGATCACAAAGCTGGGCCTCTGTACATAACATTAAGCTCCAAACCTGTAAGCTACATTCAAGTAAGAAGATGCCCTGCTGCCCCTGATCAGTAAGATGGAGGCGAAGAGTTATTTTTCCTTATGACAATAGACTAAAAATTCTTTGTCTTTTGTCTCTGGAGAAAGAAGTTGCCAATGGTAGAATGGTTTTTCCTGCCCCAGTAAAATGTTTGAGTGTCACAATTTACCAGCAAATGATCTACAGGCTTTATCCAAAAATTAAGGAGGTCCAACTAACCACTCAAGTTGGGAATTCAGGAAAGCAGATCACATGATGCAGGCCACACATGTTACAGACACTCTGCTCTTACATTGCACATACACACAAAGCTGTGGCATAATTTTAGGGGCCCAAAGACCCCCGGAAACTCATTTACAGACCTGTAAATCAAAAGACTGAAGTTCCTCACTTACCTCTAATGCTTCCAAGCAGGCTTAATGGCAGCCCCTTCCCTGCCCTGTGCCATGAGATGATCTCTGCGATCCCTTCCCACTCTTGGGGTCTAATCATGCCTCCTGATCTGAGTCAAGCTATACTACACAACAAAAATACACACAAGGAGCTGACACGTCCCCTGGTAGCTCACGACAAAACACTTCAAAGTGTAATCAAAGGTACAATGTTGGTCGATAAATATTCCAGTTTTAGAAAAGAATCTCTTCCTTATCACACCAAACTTAATTTTCCCTCACTAAATGGCTTGTTGATTTTCTTCACCTCAACAGGACTCTGGGGTCACGTGACAGAAAAAGAGATGGGTGGTCACAGAACTCCTCATGAAAAGCTCTGACAGCCAGCCAGCTCCAGCCAGAAAGTATATTCACACCATTGCCTGGTCCTGGATCACCCTGAACGGCTGGGAAGTATTCTGTGTTACCAAATCCGTTAAAGAGAGTCTAAGTTTGGAACAATGATTAGAGATGAACAGCATGGAAAGGAAAAAAGTAAACATCAAATATGTATTTGTAACACTACCACTGTTTACAAACGAAGTAACTCAGGTTAGTCTTTAAAAACAAGCACAGTCTTAGCTGTGGTACACATAACATTTTCACATTATTAATTGTCAAAACTATCCACACAGTGAGGATCTTGTTATTTTCACTTTTACAGCTGTGAATAGAGAGTTCTCTCAGAGAAATGATAAAACCACCTATCTGGCTTTGCAACTAGTATTCTTCTCACTGTCCTGGGCTATCATTACTCCAAACAGTGCTGAATAATAAGTTTATGATAGATGTGAGCCTAGAGATTATACCATTAACATAATAACTATTGCAGACTGGTACCCTCCTCTCCCCCTCACTACTGTTTACTCACCCATGGCTCAAATCCATCTGTCCATTAAAAGATTAACCTAATCATTAAGAAATTTCTGCTAAAAGTGCTGAGGGAAACCAGACCAATGTGCTTATTATTTTTAATCCTATGGTTTTTACAGGATCCGTAGCAATACCAGGCTAAAGCAGACAGATGTTCTAGTTTATATATGAACTATCCACACCAAGTCCGAGAGTGAGCCGGTCACAGGGTATGAGGAGCAGCCACAGTTGGGAGCCTGCAACCTGATAACCAGCATAAGCATGTCCCACAACCGTGCAGGGTGGCCGAAAAGTAAACTGCGATGCTATAGAGAGAAGTCAGGACCAGGAAGTAAAAGGTCTCAGGAAAAGGGTCATCATCTCAGCTGCCATTCTATGAGCTGAGAGTGAAACAGAACACTCATAGACCACAAGGGGAGGGACGGGCAGGCTGAGGAAAACCTGACCATCACGTACCCCACTCATAAAGGAGGGAGATTTTCCCTGAAAAGAAAAGCATCCTCCAAATGCCAATCCAAATTTACATTTTAGAACTGGAACTTATTCTGGAACCTGTGTAGTGCTTGGATTTATGAGAGGAAGAGGCCATTAAACTTCAGCAGCTCAATCCACATGACCCGCTTTCACGTGTGTTTGCCAACAACAAAACATCCAAAGAAAACTCAGAATTAAAGGCTAATTTTAAACCCACTAATCTTGACCTAAATTAGGCACAAAGAAATTGAATTCTTCCAAGGCCAAAGCTAACCACCCACTCACACATTCCTCTCCTTGCAAGGTCTGCTACACTGCAAAAAGTGGAGCCAATGCTTCTATCATCTGGAAATGCAACAAATCATTGGCCTCAACAGGGAAACACTCTAGTATGGCCAGACAAATATCTGCCTGGATTACTCTAATCATTTGTTAGTTCAACAAATATTTATGGAATGTCTCCTTTATGCCTGCAGTGCAAATGTAAATAAAGATAGCTTAGGCACCATTCCTGCCTCCAGAAATAGACAGTCATCATGACACTGTGAGAAGTATGGCAGAGATTGGACCAAATTGCCAAGCAGGGGACAAAGATGGGATCATGAGGATCTTTCGAGGGACAGGAACCTGAAAGGAAGCTCTCATTGAACCAAAGACCTGAACTCAGGCAGCAGTGAAACACCACAATAGGGGAGACTCAGCTATGCAAGGAGCTGCCAGCTGCAGAAGAAATAGTAATACTGTGGCATCATTATGAAGACAAACATAGCCTGGGCCTCCTGATTGCCTACTGCCAAGAACAAGGGCATGTCTCAGTATTAGCTCAAGCTGCTCTTCCATCTCCCAGAAAGCTTTTCCTTTCTCCACCTCTCACCTGATGGTCTGTATGTGGATCTTTGCAGTCTGGGACTGAGAGGTCATCTCTCTCACATTGCCATTTCCTGTGCCTTAAGTGCGCCCTTCTATCTCACTCTCTCTAACCTATCTTTATCCAGTAAGTCTGTTTTATTAAACTTTGATGTAACACAAATAGTGTGCAGACCCTGCTTACATTCAGGTTCTGATTCAGCTGGTCTAGAGCAGACCTGGGATCCCAAGTACCACAGGATGTCATTAAGTCAGAGGACTTCAAGACTTATGTGCTCCTCCTGTCCTCACTACTAGCAGCCATGTTGAGGAATTTTTACCATTCATATTTGCCTAAGGACATACAAATATATATCTTATATGTGTGTTTAAGTTCTCACAGATCCTAAAGACCCAACTCCTAATACTCAGAGTAGAAAATTACAGGCCAAGTATCCCTTATCATAAATGCTATACACTTGATACACAGAAGTTGAAGGTAAATTTACACACTATCTTTAGTAGGCCTGGATTCATATGATTATGACCCATCATATGTATGACACTAGGTACAGACGACCCACCTGTAGTTGTGTTGGCACTCAAGGAGTTGCAAATTTTGGAGGTTTTTTAACTTTGAATTCTCAGATTATGGATGTTCAACCTATAACAAACAGATTCTTTTCATATATCTGTCTCCAACGTTGTCAGAAAGATAAAATTATGATGTGATGGTTAATCTTGATTGTCACTTGGCTGGACTGAGAGATGCCTGGGGATTTGGAAAGCACCCTTTAGGGTATGCTGTGAGGGTGCTTCCAGAGACAGCTGGCATGGAGGCCACAAACTGAGAGGGAAAGACCTGCCCTATTATGGGTGACACCACCCAAAAGGCTTGTAGCCAGTTACAATGAAAAGCAGAAGGAAGCTCAATTCTGCATGAAGCTCAATTCTGCCTGAAGCTCAATTCTGGGTGTCTTTTGCTGCCACCATCACCTGCAGAGACCAGACTCCAGCCTCGCCCCCCCTCCATGTGGACTCACACTAGTGACCAACTCACCAGGGAGCACTACACCAGGAGTGGTGAGCCTAGGGCACATGTGTTGTTTTTCAGACAAAATGTTAATGTATGAGTTGCTTTTTCTAAACTAAAACCTCAGACTTAATGGTAGTGCTGGTACTCTGCAGTAGATAAGTGGGTTCTGGGTTGCCCTTGGGGTACTCACATTTCAAGATTCACCATCACTGGCAAGGCCTTCAGCTGCATCCTTGTTCTTTTTTTTTTTTTTTTTTTTTTTGGTACTGGGGATCAAACTCACAACCTCATGCTTGCCAGGCAGGCACTTATGTCACTGAGCTAAACTGGCCCTCCTTGTTCCCTCTTCTTCTGAATCTTATAGTTTCTTGGACTTGGTGTCTCCTGAGTCTTGGGTCCTCAGGCACTGTGGCACACAAACAGCTACTGTGGGACTATCCTATGATCCTATAAGCCAATCTATAAATTCTCTTCATATAAATATAAATAAATTTAAATATATATGTACGTATACGCATTCTGTTGACTCTGTTTCTCTAGAGAACCCTAACCAATAGATGATAAAAGACAACTTTTTACTTTCATAAACTTAATTGTTTTTTCTTTTTTTAAATTTTATTTTACAGAGACTAAAATAAAAGAGGACAGAACAATGCAGATCAGAACAGAACAATACAAGAAACACAGCACTTCACAAGACATTTTTCTTATGATGTCTTTCATTTGACACCAAAGAGCCATTAAACACTTACCTATTAACTCCTTTACTCTAAATTTCAAAGCTAGAATTAGTATGTTGGTGGCCTCGCATTTATATCCTTGATGCATAAATCCAATATATAAAAATTAATTTCCCCAAAAGTATCAAAAGCTGCCTGTCTTGAAAATTCACCTGCCCAGGTAACCCTGGCTCAGTACAACCATGGTAGAGGACTGGCCTGGCTTCCCTCATCCAAGACTCCCAGCATAAATGAGTATGTCACCAATGTAATAATAGATTCTGTATCTGTGACATGAAGCCAGCACCACCTGGGCTTCCAAATGCTTATTACTCTCTGTGAATTATTTATTTGAATTTCCAGGAATATGAGTTAGGATGACTTGTTCTGCCCACCAAGATCATTTCTGCTTCCTTAAAACATTAGGACAAAATGAAATCCCCAAATCTGAACTTATCATAATTTGTGATCAATCTTCTTCCCTATTCCATTGTGACATTTTATATGTTCTATTTCACTTTGTATTTCACAGACGATAATCTTACAGCTTTGTGATTTAGTTTTATTTTTCTTTTTTCAATCCTGAAATGAAACAGTTGCTGCTTTAGATCCCAGGAGTATCAGCTTCTGCTGAACCTATGAGGGTGCCCAAAGCGTCACTTGCCTCTGCCTTCCCTGTTTGCTGATTTGTTGGCTCTAATGCTTCTTTAACTTCCACAATTCTGCACAATCTTCCCCTTACTATTTTGGCTTTCCTGGTTCTGTGCCTGCATCTGGTGTTATTTTTTCTACGCTCTTACCTCACGACCTGGCCTGAGTTCCAATCGGAAGTTACCACCCACCTTTCAGGAATGTCTCTTATTCTAAGATGACCAACTCATAAACACAGATGCCTGACAAAATCCAGCACAGCATTCTGTTAAGGGGGAACTCTCGGTTCAGAGCAGGTCTTTTACTCATTCTGAGAAATCCAGGTCTTCAAAAGGAACTCTCAGCAGCTCCAGGAACAGACCATCTTCAATAGGCATCTAATATCCTACTCATTAGCCAAATCCTTTACCTGATTCCCTTCCCAACCCACTTGTCAAGATCTGGTGGCTGGAGGGAAATATGCCATACTCCTGGCGGGATCAGGAGCAAAACACTGCACTTCAAGAGCCTTCCCTGTGCCCCTGCCCTCTTTATGCCTTGCCTCTTCCCAGCTAACTGGTTAATTTAGTCAACGGCTGTGAACAATGAGCTGGAGTGTATTTGCAATGCAATTTCATTCTCCACAAACTACTTCCACAGCTCTGGCCTTGCCACTGGGCCTGGACCTGCATCTTTCCAGGTCACTGAGTTACCCCTGCACCAGGGAATCTAGGAATCTCTCTGAGGAGAACATCGAAGAGCACTGCCAGATGGCAGGCGGCCACAAGGCTTGCCCAGCCACCCAGGAAAAAGTGACGGCATGGCCTTTGTGTGGCTGTGGTCAACGTTCCCCACAGCCCACTCACATTCTGAGATTTTATGTGTGAATCCACCACCACCACATGGAAAATGCCAACCACTGTCCCATGCTGGCTGGAATTTATAAGCCCAGTAAATTAAACTTTCAAAACAAAGGCCAGTGATCATTCATCCAAAGTCTACAGAAATATGTTTTCAAGGTCAATATAAAAGGAGTATAAGGTGAATGTGAAAGGAATCTTTTTCATTTTTAAAATTTTCTTTATAAACAAACTACAGGAGGATAAGAAGGCTGAAAAGTACTATCTTAGTGCAGTACATTACTACAGGACACAGCAGGAGATAATCTTTAATCACATCACAAAAGTCTGTGTGATCAACAATAATGGTGAAAGCAAGAGGTCAGGACACCATACAAGAAAGGGGCAAGGCCTCCCCAGAATGATGCCCAGTGCCATTCACTCTTCCTCACCAGCCAGACACTTTACAGAACAGGTCAAAGCCTCCATGTGGCTCCATTCTACAGATTCTCCTTTCACCACCTCTTTGGAACAGCACCAGCTGCCCTATCTGGACTACCTTTTCTCTCCTCTAGACCTCAGGTTTAGTAATTTGCCTTAGCAGATATGAGATTCTCCCCTAACTAAAAACTGAACACTATTCCACTATCCCTTGACCACTGGACTCTTGGCACTGACCTCTTCTCCCCGGCCTTGGTTTCACTCGGGCTCCAGCTCTCCCTGTCCCTGGCCCACAGTCTCTGATGCAGCAGACATTGGCACTTAGTAGAGTCAGGGGTCACGTTTAGGATATTGTCACTGACCTCCAGAGACCTAGGGAAGAAAAGAATGTGGCCTCTTCTTCCATGCAACAGTATTAAACATTGCAGTCTTTCATTTCATACCCCAGGCTGCTCCTTCCTGGCTGTGTTATCCAGAACAACCCACTTGGCTTCCCGAGCCTCAGTTTCCTCAACTGTGAATTGCAGCAAATGTCCAACATTTTAAAAAGACAGTGCACATGAAGCACTTAACACCCAGACATAAGCTCCATAAACCTCCCTCATTCAGCCCTTCATCTGGCCAGGGGGGCAACCTTGGAACTGCTGGATCAGAGTACCATTTTAATAAGCTTTTCAAAGCAAACCAGCTCGTGCCAAAGCAGACACAGACCACACAATTAACGGTTCTCTTCCAGTATCTTAGATTCAATGTCCAGGCTTTCTTGGGGTTTCCAATGAGGGGAGACATTGTAAAATGATCAGGAGTAAGGTGCTACTATCTGAATTTCTTCTTTAATGTTCTCTGTTCAATGTTCTCTGTTCTGCAGCTGCCATACAGACAGGGAGCACTGCTGCTATGTAACACTTCCCACTGTATTCCTGCTCCTCAACATGCAGCAGGGTGCAGAATACTTGAAATCAAGTCCCCAGGGTCACCCAGGAAAGCCTCTTACCATCCTGATTGGAAAAGGGAGACTCTCAGGAAATCAGGTGTTATGGATTGAAAACTGGTGGTCAACTTGACGCCAGCTGGATTACATTCAGCAGGGCGCTGAGCATAGATGTTCCACCTGAGGAACGTTGCCAGCATAAATAGAGATGTGGAGAAGGAGAAGCTTTAACGTTAGTGCATTAATGCATTAATGCATGAAGCATTGTGGGTTCTCCTATGTACTGTTTGAGCCATTGGTTCTCCTGGAGAAGCTTTGGTCTTCACATCGAGCATTGCTTCCTGGCTCTGGAGAGGAAGACGTGTGCCGCTTGGTCTCCAGGATGAACTCATCACGCTGGCTTCCTGGCATGTACTCACCTGTGCTAGTCGGAGGAGCTCAGAATCTCCACGTCACTGAGGATGGCTGTGGTGCTTTTCAGGACAGCCCTGGTCTTTGTTGTGAGTGTGACTTCTTGGCTCCAGCATAGAACCCTCAACCTATCAGCACAGCTCCTTCACTCCGCTGGCATAGACTTTCTGGCTTCCAATCACTGATCTTTGGGTCTTCCCAGCATGGATCCATAAAAGAGACTGGCATGAGTCCTTCTTGTGAGCTCTAGACCTCCAGTTGGACTCGTGGGAGGCAATGTCATGAGCACAGGGTCTTCATTTGGACTCATGTGGGACATTGCTGTGGGATTCAGGCCTTTGGCTAATAGTCTATGTCTTTAGTGATGTGGATAGATTTCCTGCATTTTCTTGGGTGACCAGCATAAAAATAATATTATAAACTCCATGTCCTGATTCTTATTGTTCTCTGCATAACCCATGACTACAACATCAGGTAACCTGCTTCCAGGAATTCTGCGCATCTCCAAGGTGAGGTCTAAGGCCACTGTCACTGCACACCAGGAGGCCGGTGGCTACAGTGCAGCCTTCAGGACAGAGAGCTTCTGCTGAGGGCTGAAGTCATAAAACCCCAGGCAAGCTGCATTTCAGTCACTGCTTCCTGGGTATGAATGATTTTAATCTAGACAGCTTAACAAGAGGCCAGCTTGTCTGCACTGAAAGAATGTTATTTGGTTTGGTTCAGTTTGGTGACACAGAGTTGCAGAGCAGATACAAAATTAGCAGAGAATCAATTTTGGTGAATCTGAGATTGACCTGGAAACCTTATGGTAGAGACTCCTTCATGCATCCTAGGATTCTGACTCTAAATCTGAGGCCAGGAAGCAAGGACCCACATTCTTAGAAACCACCCCTGCACTGCTGACTTGAATGTGGCCCTCCAAGTGCAATATGAAGAAATAGGACCACAGTGTGCCACAGAACTTTTGAACATGGCTCAAAACAAAAGTGATCCCCACACATCAAACTGAGAAAAAGAAAGCCTGGAGTGTGGACATGTTCAGGAATCCGATGCGAGAAATTCCTGGCGCACCCAGACCCTCCGGCAGCCATGCACACTGACCCCTTCTCCCAGACCCTGGCTTCACTCAGGCTCCAGCTCTCCCTGGCCCTGGCCCACAGTCTCTGACTGGGCAGGGACTTTGCTGAGATTAAGCATTTTCAGAAAGAAGAGATGACCCTGGAAAGCCATGGACACTGTTTGTTGTTCTGTCACACACACAGGTCAAATCAAAGCTCCTGAAACATGGTTGAATAAAGTAACTGACACATAATACTGTCCACACAGCAAGAATTACAAAGGGCTCAAGAGGCTTCACTTTATTTAGCTTTTTTTTTAAATCAAGAAAGAACCTAGTGCATCCAAATTAATCACTGTTTGTTCTTGTAAAATTTAACTAATATACTGGGGGAGGAGCCTGTACATGCACAGTGGACCAACCTACTAACAAAGGAAACCATGCTTCAAGAAACAATAAAAAAGGAATGTGAACATTTCCACAATATCTCACTGCTTATAAATGTGTAAATAAAATAGTCATTTCCTATGTTGAAACCAGTTATTTCACATGATTCACTCAAAATTGTTCTGGACCAAGGAGAAAAACCCAATTTTGTTTTTAAATTATGCCCTTCCCAAAACAGCTATGCTATATAAAGGTATATACTTTTATTCTGGAACTGAAGTTTTGCATCCTGGACAAGGGAGAAGGTTACTGATCCCAATGGGTCACCCAGAAGCCAACAACTCTGAAAACAGTCACAACAGTCACCACACTAGAAAGAAGGGCAGCGCAGAGACCAGCTCCAGCATCGTGCCCAGAGTTTACTCTTCAGAGTAAATGTCAACCAGGAAGGCAGAAGCTGCCCAGAGGCTGACCTCAGAAACCTGTTGACAGCATGGATTGTCAAAAAAAAAAAAATCAAAGGAAATAAGGCAAAAAGATGACTAAGTGCCCATTCCAGGTCATACAGAACATTGTCAACAAAGTCACACAAGGGATACCTGATGCCTTAGGAATATTTACTCAGCTGGACTTGATATTTACTACTCTTTTAAGTTAGATGTTCACTTGTCAAGACTAATAAGCTATGGATAATTTCTGTCCCAAAGTTTACAGTACTATCACTTATCACCATTAACTAGCTCCTCTGTATCTCAGTAAAAATTTCAGTATTATTTCCTGTGACTGACTGTAAATATCTACCACATTCTCCTTTGAACTGGCTCTGCTCTCCTGTTAGTTCCCTTACCACCAAGCTAAATAAATCTTCAGCACATGTACACTGCATATTTGTATGAGTCACGCTCTTAACTTACTGAAAATTATACACTGAAACTCTACATTTGACCCACCCTCTTCCTTGTCTTGGTAACAAATGCCTGCTGTGTTCTCTGTCACTTAAGTCTGAGCTTGACAATTATGTCCAAAACACCCTGACCCTAGGAAGACTACACTCAGCTCACTCAGCTGTCTCCATTCCAACCCCACCGGTCACCATGATCCCAGCAATGCCTCCTCGAGCTGGTACCAGCGGGCTCCTCTCAAGGACCAGACTAGGCTTCAACATGTGACCAAGACACACAGCCCTGGGCTTTCTGTGGAGCCACAGCAGGAATAGAGTACAAGAGAAAGAGGGACAAGTCACACTCAATGCCTCCAGACGGTCGGTATCCTGCATCTCTTCTATTTCAAGCCCTGAGGTTTGTACCACATTTTTCATTCTAGAAGAGTGTGTATGTCACCAGTGGTGACAGGGAAAAGCTAAATGAATGAAGCTGGGTATCCTCAAGAGCACAAAAGGCAACATGGGATAAAAATGAAAAGCCAGAGGCCATGCGAGGGCAATGCGGGAAATGCGCTTCAGTTTGCAGACAGCCTCACTCAGCCTCGCCTCCCACACACGGGCTGCTCTGGTGCTGTAAGCGACTCCCAGGGAGGCTGGAAGTGCCGGCAAAAGGCTAAAATCTCTGCCAAATTACTAGTAAGCATACCAAAAAAAGGTCTGACTCAAGGAAATAGCTCATGGGATTTAAAAGGAAGGAAGGAAGCAGGGAAAAGAAGGATAAAATGAAAGAAAATGACAAGGGGGAGGAGTGGGAGGGAGGGGAAGAGGTGGGGGAGGGGAGGGGTGGAAGTAGGGAAAACGAAGACAGGAGAAGAGATTTTCCTAACAAGCTACAAAGTATGGAGTAGCATTACTCCAAACAGATGAAACCTATGAATTCCACTTCTTAAATTGCTGAAATAGACACCAGTTACCTGGAGAAAGTCACACTGTCCCCAGACAATGTCCTATTGAGTCTGGAATGTGGATTCTTAGGAGGGGTCACAGGGAGTTTCCCAGCTACTCTTTCTATGGCTTAAAAGAGAGTCACCTGAAAGTGGCCTTGTACCACGGGGCGTGGGCAAGGGCGCAGTCCTGAAATAGGTCAGACAACTCCCGGAGGAGGGAGACAGGAAGGCCCTGTCCCCTGCTGCATGCTCTGTGCCTCCACTGCCAAGAGGGCCATTAGAAGCCACACCTGCTCTGAGCTGTGTTCAGCTGGCCCTTTCCCTCACACAAGGCAAACCACAGTAAGTTTCTCTCCAGGGAAAGCAACTCAGGAGAAAAAGAAGAGACATCTACAAACCCTAATCCTTCTGTGTGAGAACTGTACCTCCAGAAATGTGACTCTTTTTAAAAGGTGTTGTAGTCAGGGGCTGCAAGAAGAACAATTATCTACAGGGCACAGAATTTATAATATTATTAATGATTGTCACCCAGAGTTAAATACGTCAAAGTGCAGGAAATCTGTCCACAACACTAAAGACCTAGAAAATCAAGCTGAGGGCCTGGATCCCACAATAATGTCCAGCATGAGTCCAGCTGAAGACCTAGAGCCTATGACAGTGCCTCCCATGAGTCCAGCTGGAAGTCTAGAGCCAGCCTATTTTACAGATATGTGCAGGGAAGACCCCAAGTTCAGCTGTGGACACTAGAAAGTCTACACTGGAAGGGTGAAGGATCTGTGCCACTAGATTGAGGGTTCTTCAGTGGAGCCAAGAAGCGACACATATAAGAACCAGGGCCCCCCTGAAATGTACCACAGCCATCCTCAGCAACAGTGAGGTCCCAAGCTCCTCTGATGGTAACAGTCAAGTACCCGTGAAGAAGCCAGTGTGACAAACCTCTTGGAGCACACATCTTCCCCTCCAGAGCCAGGAAGCGATGTTCAAAGTAAGGACCAGAACTCCCCAAAAGTGTACTGCAGCCACTCTCAGTGACAAGGTTCCAAGCTCCTCCGATGATAATAGCCAAATTCAAAAGGCATCTGTAAAGGACATTGCTCACATGGAGCCCTAGAATTCTCATGGTCATACCTAGTCCAGGAGACTGTATATAATCATTTGTCTTTGACACAACTTGATGAACATGGTGAAATGTTTAGGCCGTGAATATTATGTAATATTTAAAGCCCATAAATGATACCCAAAAAGCTCCAGAGAGGAGTATGATATTAGTTGTTAATACCACCCTGACCCTAGGAAGACTACACTCAGCTCTCTCAGCTGTTTCCATTCCAACCCCACCGGCCACCATGATCCCAGCAATGCCTCCTCGAGGACAGGGGTTGACCCAAAGCCAAGGAAGAACCCTGTCGTGACCAGGTGTAAATCCTATCCTGTCGGTAACGAATGTAACATTTCCTTCTCAGGTCTAGCCTGTTCTGAGAATCCAACCTCTGGCTTACAACAGACCAGAGAAAGTTTTTAGTCTTGGTTGGTTCCAAAACACCAACTAGATGGTTACCAAACACCAAAGCACCTATCTCTATAATGTAACCATTCAATTTCTGTTCTCTTCTTACAATTAGTTTCTTTCTGCAGAATCAGCACATTTCTGAGTGGAAAAAGAGAAACAAAACACTCCTATTAGAAGAAATTGTCACTTTCTGTAAGACAGGCAATGGAAAATTACTCCTCTGTTGTGCATAAATTTCTAAGCACACCAACACACTGAAGGGGGTGGGAGCAGAGAGGCAGGTAGGTAGACAGGCAGGCAGGCAATGATTATTTTATTAGACATTTATTATTTTACAGAGAAAGTCATGAGCTTTTCTAAGGTGTTCAAACTTTCACTTATATACAATGAGAAACTGTCAGAAGGCAATCAACCAGCAAGTAACAGTAAGTTCTTAGTAAGTAAACAAAGCTAATATGAAAAGCAGAAAATATATAAAGTAAAGAGAAACCGGTAGAAAGACCAGATAGGAGACACTAAGTCTAAATATCTCATTTATTTCATTATAAAGTAGAACGTTTTTTCAAACAGATAACTGTTTTTCAAAATCCATCTCAAGGTCCCAAAACACACACTTTTACATCACAATAGTGAGTATATCACACTGACTATACCCACTACATAAACCAGGGAAGCTGGTCTTCAGCATTCTAACTCTGTTAGCACACACAGGCTGTCCAAGAGAATGATCTTATCTCTACCAGCAAAAGAGACCAAACCCAACTTCTTTATAGTTACTGGCCACAATCCTGGGTCACTTCTAAATTGAGGGTAGCTCTTTGTGTGTACTCAAAACCTACAGCCCAAGTCAATTATTGGACCAAACTGTCTTTTATAAAAATAAAACACAAAGCTTCCTTTTAAATGTAATCCTAGCCAATGCATCAGCACTAACTATAATATAAGTCACGAGGTGGTCCTTAGAGTCTAATGACAAAGAAAGGTATTTGCCAATTTCTGACCATTCCCCAAAGGATCCACAGCTTTTTTTACTATCTTCTGACTTCTGGACTTTTGTATTCAGTCTCCCCCATGGCCTTGTCATTTCACTTGGCTTACATTCACTCTTATTCTTGTTTTTATTTCTTAACACTTTAGTATTTCACTCTAGTGCCATAATCAGCATGCTTCAAGTTATGAGCTAACTCAAATCTTTTACAAAATACATTAGATATAGATTAACAAGACAGAGGTGGTTGACAGAGAGGGGCCATCAAGATGACACAAACCACAGGGCCTCAGAAGGGGTCTCTCTTTTGCCCACCATGCAATCTCAGCTGTACGATGGACCACCACCTGAGATTCATTCCTTTGGCAAGACTGGTTTCTTCCATTCTTACAAGACAAAGAAAATGTACTTAAGAAGGATACCTCATGATTTACCTTTGCAAGTAATTTTATAATGATGCTGCCTAATCACACATAGCTAAGCACAGGTGTGGATTTAGGAAAAGAGACAATGAAAGAAAGGGCAATTGAGTTTGACAAAAGATTTAAGGGATGTTTGAGGATTGGGAATGTTTGCACATTGAAGAACTGCTAAGACAAGCAAGCTCGTAAAATGGAAAGGCCACTTGTCGCAAAACAAGAAGTAAGAATGGGCTAAGACTCATTTGACTGGCCTCATAGTTTGGTACAAATATCAAGACCTATACACCTGTAGTGAAGAACCTGCTGTTTATAGTAAACGCATTTCACAATGCTTCAGGGGTCATGCTATGGATTGAGAACTGGTGGTCAACTTAACACCAGCTGCATTACATCAGCATGGCGCTGGGTGTAGATGTTTCACCTGCGGAAAGTTGCCAGCATAAATAGAGATGAGGAGAAGGAAAAGCTATTCACGTTAGTGTGTTAATGCGTTAGTGCATGAAGCGCTATGGGTTCTCCTACGTGTTGCTGTTTAAGCCATAGGTTCTCCTGGAGGAGCTATGGTCTTCACATCGAGCATTGCTTCTTGAGAGGAAGACATTCCTCTGGAGAGGAAGACATGTGCAGCTTGGTCTCCAGGATGAACTTGTGATGCTGGCTTCCTGGCATGTACTCAACTGTGCTTGCCGTCTGAGGAGCTTGGGGCCTCCATGTCGCTGAGGATGGCTATGGTGCTTTTCAGGACAGCCCTGGTCTTTGTTGTGAGTGTGACTTCTCGGCTCCTTCGCCTTGCTGACACAGACTTTCTGGCTTCCACCACTTCCCAGCACAGATTCGTAAAAGAAACTGGCGTGAGTCCTTCTTGTGGGCTCTAGACCTCCAGTTGGACTCGTGGGAGGCATTGTGAGCACTGCGTCTTCATTTGGACTCATGTGGGACATTGCTGTGGGATTCAGGCCTTTGGCTAAATATTCTATGTCTCTAGTTATATGGATAAAGTTCCTGCATTTTTCTGGGGTGACCATCATAAAAATAATATTATAAACTCCATGTCCTAATTCTAATTGTTCTCTGTATAACCCATGACTACAACAGGTCACAAGGGACTCATTAAAGATCCATCCACCTTCCAGTGACCCTGCACATTTCCACTACAGCCCTCATTACATCCATATGAGAACTGTGCGTAAGAGTCGGTAACTTGTCCAAGGTGCACAATTATTCAGTGGTAGAAGACAGATTACCAAAAAAAAAAAAAGCAGCCAGGTTCTTCACACTAGAAAATGGCCTGCAGAGCTGCACTGAGTTGTACTCACCTAGTGCCCTCCAGCAGGGGTATAGAGGCAGCACCCACCTCAGGATCATCTGGGCCCAGGCTGAGATCAGAGACCCTGCTGTGACTTCCATGGGAGCTCAGCAGCCTCCACACCAGCAGTCTGCCTTTTGGGACCCTGAATATAAACCCACACTTGAAAAACTTCCCCACTGCAGGGACATCCTCACCCAAGAAAACACCTATCAACTAGGAAAGTCCTTCTTTCACCTCTTACAAATGTTTTTCCTTTACCCTGCATGTGTGCAAGTATTTCTGGGGTACTTGAGTATGGGGTGCTACATTTCCCAGATTCCAAACATTCTAATTTATGTATAATCAAGTAGCTATAAAGGGGAAAGAAAATGCAACCCTGAGCAGCGACTCACACCTCCCTGTGTCCCGCTGCACACACTATGGGCTCCCAAGGCCTCCTCACAAATGCCATGCCTTGCTCCTAACTCACACTGCAGAGGAGTTCCAGAGAGGAGGGCACAGTAGCTGGCCTCCCTTCCTGCCCAAGAAGGCTCCACATGTGAGAAGGTCCCCTCAGACCTCTGGGCAGAGGTCAGTGCCAGCTGAGGCCTAAGCCACGATAGCTCAGGCTGAGGCCTCACCGAAAGCCAGGCTGCTGGTGCAAACAGCTGGTGGGCACAAGCAGAGGGTGCAAGTTAACACTGGGGCAGGGAGGACCAGAGAGTGGCAGGGGTCACAGAAATCCCTCGGCACTGAAGCACAGCCAGGAGCTCCTGGGCAAAAGACAAAATCATGGTATCAAATCCTAACACCCCACCAATGGTACCTTTGGCAAGCCACAAAGCCATAAGGGAAGAGGGAAGTACATCAGTGGCCTTCGAAGAGGGGGGTTCAATATGGGTAACCAGCTGGCCCCAGCTCAGCTCCAAAGCCCTATAGTACCTCAGAAGGAAACAGTTACCCCAGCAAATGAAGATCTGTGAGTCACTCTCCACTCCCCTCCCCGAGACCAAAGAGGAACAGACACTGGAAACCAGATCTGATTTCCAAATCTCCATGTGGTTTTGGCTGAGATGATATAAGCCATCCAAACCTCGAAAGCATCTAGTCTCTCCAAGTTCCCAATTATCTGGCAGAGGTCAGGTGAGCCATAAACACAACCTCCTGCTAAAATTTCTTCTGGCTTTACCGTGAGAGGCGCTGAGGGTAGGGCACACCCAGACAGCAACCTTTCTCACCAACTCCAGGCCTCCTGCAGCCTCAGGCCTCACTCAGGTCACCACAATGCAGCCAACAGGCCAGGCCCTATCAGTGCCAAGCGCACTGTGCTGAGAACAGAAAGCTAACTAAGCCTTCACGGACATTCAGGGGATGCCTGGGGGGTCTCACTGGATGCCCTAAGGAGAGAGGGTGACATTATAAATATTTACCAGGGGATGCAATGGGCACTGCCAAATCAAACACCAACAGTCCATGGAGAATGTGGTAATAATTACCCACCTTTTGCAGTTCTGAAAAGCTAAGGTGGAATTAGTACACGGCTCTCCATGCTTCTACCTGGCCTGCTCAGAGACCCAGCCACTGCCTCTGGGAAGACAGAATGAGGCCAGCAAATGGCTGTAAAACACCTCTCTGAGGAAGAGCATGGGTATGTTTTCAGACCTCGGATACAGTTTCCTGACTGGACTGTCATGACAGAGGACAGAGTTCTGGAAGCAATAGAGGTAGGGTTCAGAACATGGGCCTGTGGTTCCCATCCTGGAACTCTGAGCAACAAGTCACTTGACTTTTTTTTTTTTTGGTTCCGGGCATTGAACTCATTACCTCACACTTGCCAGGTAGGCACTTAGGCCGCTGAGCTAAATCCCCAGCCCCATGTCACTAGTCTTGATTCCAAGGCTTTCTAGAAAGATTCAGGGTCAGGAAGCCAGAGGTAGCACATTAAGACCAGGAACCTACTGTCCTCCCAGACCATCAAACCAGGCCCATCCGCCCTGAAAAGTATGGGAATCTTCTCATTCTGATCTGGGCTATTACCTTGAGAGAACGCACTTGAAGCTCTTTACTGCAGCATTTCATGATGACTCAGTAATTTTTTTAAAGAGCAAACCCATAATATGCTTATTCTTCACATTGACCATCTCTCTTAAAAACCGAAGCTGAAATCTAAAGATACTTACAGAAGCACATGTAAAGAAAAGTAACCACGCCCACTGCAACACAACTATTTTTTTTAAACTTAAGCAAGTCAATTATATGCCAAAGCTTTAAGTGTTTGCCCCACCTTCAGGAGTACACACACACACACACACACACACACCAGCTTCTCAGACAGTCAGCCACATGCCCACAGCCTGTTTCCTAGAAATACTGACAGCTGCTAAGCTAATGAGATCCCTACTGCCACCCTCAGCCTTTACATTTGTTTTTACATTTTCATTCCAAGACCTCTGCCCAAAAAGCAGCTAAGGACAAAATGCCTATGATCAGCTCTCTGCTCCCTCCTCTTACAAACAACAGAGGCCCGCGTGGCAGGTAGAACAAAGACCCTCAGCTCCTTGGGGAGGAAGGGCTCCGGCTCCAAAGTGGCAGCAAAGCTGGCTCACTGGTGGCCACCAGCACTGGGCATTCACTGGCTACCACAGAGGCTGCCTGCCCACCTGCCTGACCTGGGCAAGAGGAACAAATTTGTCCACCAGCTGCCTCCTTAGAAGAATTTCACACTTCAAAGCAAGTGCCAGAACAGCAAGAGGAGCTTCTGAATGCTGACTCTAGACAGATCATTCAGAGCAGCATGAAAAACACAGTTTCAAAGTGGAACTGAGGATGATCTTCCTGAATGGAGAAAATGGAAGAGAGATGGCCTTAATGAACACCTACTTAATCAGTGCCCAAACATGAAATATACTATGGACAGAAGCACTAAGTCATAAGAATTACACTGCAAAATTACCTTTAACCAAAGATCACTGAGCACAGATCCCTGAAATTATGAGTGATTTTTTTATGACAAAAAGAAATATACTTTACCCTTTGAAGTGAAGTCAATGGGATTTTTGATAACAGATAAAAATGTGCTGCTCTCACGAGGCAGAGGATTAAGAGAGGTGAGACTGCATTCCCCACAATACACACCTTTAGGAGAAAAGGCAGTTTGGCAACTTCTCTTACAAGTACTAGATGGAAGTGTTAAAGCTGTTTCATTGCACGCGCATGCACGTACTGGATCACTCATTTTGTCTGTGTTTGAAGGAAGGCCCATCATCATCCACCCAGCAAAACAACACCCAGAAACACTGGCATGGTGTAGTCACTATTCACAAACACCCACGGTCAGTATCCCACGGGATGTGCTGAGCCATCAGGATGAAGGCACAGCCAGGCAAGAAGGTAAAATCGAGCGAGCAGAGATGAGGTGAGAAGGGTACCACCTCCCTGTGCCCTCAAAATGGGTTGCATGTAGCACCAACTGCACCAAAACCCACACCAATCAGAACTAGCCCCTTCCCCCTCCACAGTGACAGATGAAACTACTTAGACATAAAGATTAATAATCAAGTGATATAGTGATTTTTATAATTGATTTAGTAGCATAACTAGTAAGTGATATTTTAATAATTTGACAGTTAATAATAATGAACATCTCTACATTATTAATAGCTGTCAAGGATCCCTGTAAATTCTTTGTGGTTCGTGTAGTAAAGAGGAAAAACTAACTCCATTTCTCATAAAAACCCTAAGTCCCAGGGCTTGATTCCTCTTAACCTAGCTTCAGGACACTACAGGAAGACAGCGTTGCCCAGCTTTGCCCCATTACTCTCCAGAAACCAGACGAAAGGGGGAGAGTTCCCCGCTAGCTGAACTGTGATACTCTCTCCATGTGCTACACACCACTAATCTCCTACACGACCCTAGAGCTGCCAAAAGCCGGCAATAAAATCTATCCTCAAAATCAGTTTGCTCAGTTTAAGCTCTAATGTTCACTAACTAAACTACCCATCCTCTTATTAACACAGTTGTGAGGTTCACTACTGAAACTATGAATTTCTGTTTCCCATATTCTTTAATGTTCAATATGATTACTTGTGGCTAAAACCTACTTTTTCCAAGTTTGTTACCTTTTTCTCTAAAAACAGCAAAGTTATAAGTCATCTCTTAGGTTAAAAGTTCTTTGGCTCTTTGGAGCTTGAGTACACTTGTGAAAAAAATATCCAAAATTATAGTCACACTAAATCTCAGATCTTAAATTTCAGTTCCTAAAGTGAGTTTCATCAAATTAGCTGCAACACTTACTCAGAATTAATTTAAAACAAAGCAATAGATACAGGTGTTTTACTGCTTAAAAGCTACTTGGGCATAAGAATATGTCTAATCTTTATTATCACTCCTCAAAAACACACCAACAAAAAGATGTTTGAATTGGAAGTAAAAGTCTATGATGACTCAATACAGGAGCCTACACATAGGTAACTGCTGACCACTTGGAATGCGGCTAGTGGAACTGAAGAACTCAATATTTAATTTCACTTAAATTTAAATTTAGAAATTAATGCTCAATTCAGTTATTGGGAACAACATGGATATCTAAATCTACTTTTTCAACAGCTGATTTCATAAAAAACTACAATAGATAAATATTTCTGATGAAAACTTAGTATCCTACTAAAGATAAAAATATTCATAGCATTTCAGAGACTTAGAATGGAGAAAAAATATAAAATCTTAATGTTTTAATATTTATTATATATTGAATTTATGTTGTTTTATATTGGATTAAATAATATACTATAAAATTAATTCCATCTGTTTCTTTGTATTTTTCATGGAGCCACAAGAAAATTTTAAATTATACATGTGGCTCAAATATTTTGAGGGACAAGACTACTCTAGTTAGCTATATGTGGTGGAGAAATTAATAGCAATAGTTAGTACTGCTTACGTATTATCACTATTAACACATCTTTCATAGGTATGGTAGGTTCGCCATGTTTATTATTTTCCCACAGTCCTTTCATCCTTTTTTGTTTTATTCCAATGCTGAAAATTAAACCCAGGGCCTATGTACTGAGCTACATCTTCAGCCCTGTCTAAATTTTCTTTTTGAGATGCAGTCTCACCAAGTTGCCCAGGCTGGACTCGAATTTGTGATCCTCCTGCCTCCTGCCTCCAAGGATAAGATGTAGACACCACTATGTCAGGTTCTTGCATCCTATCTTAAATATGAAACAATGTGGGAGAAGACGGAAGGGCAGTAAGCCGGTACAAATCAGCCCCTAAGATTTGGGATCCAGACACTGGAAAAGAACTATTTAAGGAAGAAAAGAGAGACATGAAACCCTGGGACCAGGAAGGACCTGAAGGGAAAATTAGAGCCTACAAGAAACTGAAGAGATGGACCACAATGCTGAAAAGGGGACAATCTGTACTTTCTCCCTGGCTCCTGGTGTAAGAGAGCAAGGTTAAAAAAGTTCACAGACATAGAGAAAGTGGGTGAGTCCAGGGGCCTTCAGGGAGAAATGAAGCAGTGAAATAGAGCAGCGGATCTGGGCACAGCAACAGCTGATGAGTGATTCCAGTCCAAGCATCTTCCATATTCCCTGGAGAAGATGCCAGATTGCACATCATTCCAGCAAGAGACCAACTGAACAGGCGACTCAGAGCAGTAACAGGCTGACTTCATCTCAGGGCTCTCAGTGTTAAAAGCCCATAGTAACTGGGTAAGAGACATCCACATGAGATGTCCAAGGTCAGGAGGCTCTGGTGAGGCCGGTAAGAGGCCCCCAGAGTGTTGTAAACTAAACAATTCAGGCCCCACCCCCACAGCAAGGCCAGATTCATCCTGAATTTCCATGGATTTGAAAGTCCCAGAACCAGCAGCAGGGCAAAGAGAGTCACAGCCATCTTCCACAACAGCAAGGACCCCAGCTCCTCCACAGATGAAAGCTGCTAAGTTCATTTTAGGAAAACCGGCAAGACATGTTCTCCAAGAAACTCAACAGTACACCGTCTTCTCCAGTTCTCCTTTTATGCTGTTGGCAACAGTCCTCAGATGGGCCTCCCACACCCAGAACCAGGCTGATTCAGTTCAGCTGGGTGTTACAAACTGCCCATTAGTTAATCCACTACACTCTGCTAGAAGACAGAAAAGGATACTCTTGAAGACTTAAGTGTAGGCAAAGACATTATGAACAAAACTCTGGTTGCACAGGAAATATTACAAATAATCAACAACTGTAGTCACATCACATTAAAAAGCTTTTGCACAGCAAAAGAAACCACCAACAGAGTGAAGAAACAATTCACAGAATGGGAAAAAATATTTGCCAGCTACTCTTCAGACAAAGGGCTAATATCTAGAATACACAAAGAACTTTAAAAAATCATATTCCCCAAATTTAAAGACTCAACCTAAAAATAGACATCTGAAATGAATAAACACTTCTCAGACGAATTAGAAATGGAAAATAAATATATGAAAAATGTTGGAATCACTGTCCATTTGAGAAATATATATTAAAGCAACACTGAGATTCCATCTCACCACAGAAAGAATGGCTATCATCCATAAATCAACCAATAACAAACACTGGCAGGGCACTGAGGAAAACAGAACTCCACTGTTGGTGGAAGTGTAGACTGATGCAACCACTGTGGAAATCAGTGTGGAGACTCTTCAAAAAACTAAAACTAGAGGCTCTATTTGACCCAATTGTGCCTCTTTTAGGTATCTCCTCAAAAGAGTTAAAAGGATCATACCACAGTGATAGACGCATGCCTACATTTATAGCAGCATAAATTATAATAGCTAAATCTTGGAAACGGCCCATATGCCCATTAACAGACAAGTAAAGAAAATATTGTATTGATATATAATAGAGTACTAACCTGCTATCAAAAAAGATAAATCAGTCATTCTTAGGTAAATGGATACACAAGTAAGACCATACTTTTAAAATGAAATAAATCAGACAAATTTAAATATCACATCGTTTCTCTTGTGTGAGATAAATAAGAAGCAAAACAGAATATTGGGAAATAGGAACACCATGTTCAAATGGAGAAGGGAAACAATGCAGAAGAAAGAAGAAAAAGGATTTTTTAAAAAAGAGAATGGTGCCAGGCATGGTGGCACACACCTGTAATCTCAGCACTCGGGAGGCTGAGGCAGGAGGATGGCTTTGAGTTCAAGATCAGCCAGGGCTACAGAGTGAATTCAAGGCCAACCTGAACTACATAGCAAGACCCAGTCTTAAAAAAAAAAAAACCAACTATAATTCAAACAAAAAAGAAAATGAAAAGGGAAAAAATGGAAACAAAGTTTCTGTAAATGAGGAGGAGAAGGGTTGAAGGAAAGGGAAGAGAATGGAAAAAATTAAGGCCTATTAATGTTATTATGTACAGGTACAATTTCCCTATGATGAATGTTATCATTATGTGTAACAAATATGTACTAATAAAAAACAAATTTTAAAAACATTTTTAAAAAAAGAATAAAAATATATTGAACAAGGTGCACCAAATGGCTGACAGCCAGAGTGATGGGTGGTAATTAACACCAGCCACTCCCAGCACTGCCATACAGCCCTGCTAGTCTGGACACGGATGGATCAAACACAGAAACAGCACTGCTAAGGGGAATTCAAGACATATAACCAAACCCGTTTGGTTATATGTCTCGGTTTCATCTGTGTTATGGATTAAAAACTGGTGGTCAACTTTACGCCAGCTAGATTACATCAGCATGGCGCTGAGCGTAGATGTTTCACCTGAGGAAGTTGCCAGCATAAATAGAGACGTGGAGAGGGAGAAGAGAGATGTGTTGAGGCACATTGAGGTGTTGTGGGTTCTCCTACGTGTTGCTGTTTGAGCCGTTGGTTCTCCTGGAGAAGCTCTGGTCCTCACATCGAGCATTGCTTCCTGGCTCCGGCGGGGAAGATGTGTGCCGCTTGGTCTCCAGGATAAACTCGTCACACTGGCTTCCTGGCATGTACTCGACTGCTTGTCGTCAGAGGAGCTCAGGGCCTCTGTGTTGCTGAGGATGGCTGAGGTGCTTTTCAGGACAGCCCTGGTCTTTGTTGTGAGTGTGACTTCTCGGCTCCAGCATAGAACCCTCAACCTATCAACACAGCTCCTTCACCCTGCTGGTAGACTTTCTAGTTTCCACTGCTGACCTTTGGGCTGTCCCAGCACAGATCCATAAAAAAGACTTGTGTGAGTCCTTCTTGTGAGCTCTAGACCTCCAACTGGACTCGTGGGAGGCACTGTCATGAGCTTTAGATCTTCATCTGGACTCATGTGGGACATTGCTGTGGGATTCAGGCCCTTGTCTAAATATTCTATGTCTTTAGTGATGTGGATAGATTTCCTGCATTTTCTTGTGTTAACTATGGGGGCCATCATAAAAATATTATAAACTCTGTGTCCTGATTCTAATTGTTCTCTGTGCAACCCCTGATTATAACAATCTGTATTTCCAGTTACTGAGAAAGCTCTCTGATTCTTTCTTTCTACCCAGTCTAAAGTTTAGAGACATCATTTACTGTGCCCAGTTCTCACTCTGGGTCCCATTTCACAAGATGATGCATGGAACATCACACGACCTACTGCTGCCAATTCAGTAGCTTAATGCAGAAGTCCCCAAGTCTTGGGGCCTGATACTGGTCTGTGTTCAGTCAGGAACATGGTAGGAGGTGACAGGTAGGTGAGGGCCTGAAGCTTCCCTTTTATTTACAAATGCTCCCTAGTGCTCACATTACCACCCAAGCTCTGCCTCCTGTCAGAATAGAGGCCACATTAGCTTCTCCCAGGAGCATGAACCCTACCTTACTGCACATGTGAGAAACCCAGCTTGTGGGCTCCTGATGAGACGCTAATCCAAAACACCAGCCAGCAAGACTCCCCCACCAACCTCCCTGCCCAAGAAAATGTCTTCTGCAAACCTAGTCCTAGTACCAAAAAGGTTGAGGACCACTGGCTGAAAGGACTTTATGCTATTGTTCATTTTTACTGTTTTAAAGGACCCCCATCAGCCAGACTCTGTTCTAGGTACTGTAATAAAACAGAAACCAAAGAACATAAAAGTCACTTATGCCCATATTGTTTGTGTGTGATTTTATGGCTTCAAAGAACTCTGACTATAGTTCCCAACAATAAGTGGGCAACACTGATGAATCTTTGAATTATGCAATGTCTAAATATATCTATAAATAAAAATTCAGTGAGCAGTTGTGTACCCAGCCCTGCTGAGTCTCATATACCATTATTCCCTCCATAGCTTCACTGAAATACTGTATTATGTCTATGAATTGCTTTTTGTTTTTACTACATATTATCATATCCCTGAGCGATTATGCTATTTGACACGTTTTTAAATTACATAAAGAATATTTTAAATGGATGTTATAAAACTTACATAAAATCAAGACAAGCAAGTGTCTTTGAATATGCTAGAAATTGAACAATTTGCCACATCTGCAGATTGAAAAATATATTTATTTTACCACCCAACTCACATAAAAATATAAATTTAAATATTACATATATGTTTATATAATTGTACATATACAGCACAGAGTTCACAGCCAGCATATTAGGAGTTCAGTGTGTTCTTTACTCACTAAAACCTTTGAGCAGATTGGAAATCACATGCATATGTGCTTTTTAAAGAAATTAACTGTAAATTAGAATTTGTGAATGGTACAAAATACATGCAAAGGTTTACCATGAAAAGTTAGGTCCCTTCTTCCCCTGTACCAAGCCACCCTGGCACCCTCCCCATAGATCACCAATATAACACTGCCAAAAAGGACCAGGGCTATCGGGCATGTATGCCTGTCAGTTCATTCTTACGGTTTTAAGGGCCGGTGCCAGGCTCTGTGTAGACACAGAGATAGTAAACACATAAACAGCCATCTACAAATTCCTCTCATACAAAGGACAGCACTTTGCTAGTGTCTCTTACAGCTCTCACTTGACAGTGTTTCTAACCGTTCTTTTCTTTAGTTTGTGAGTACACGCATGTAGTACATGTGCATCCCTCACGCCTCCCGTCTGCCTCTCTCCACCTCTCGCTTCCCTTCTTGCTGAGTGATCTATTGCCCTGCTTCCTGTTACCTACCTTTTATTTTGCTTTTTATTTTTACTCTGGTTTCTCATATAAGAGAAACTGTGATATTTAAGCTCATGTCTCATCTATTTTGCTGAACATTATGATCTCAAAGGGCATCCATTGATGTTTTCCTATTAATGCATTTCATAACAGGCATGGAATGGATGTTCCATGCTAGATTCAGCTCACCTCTGACTGACTGAAAGGTAACTTCAAGTCTCAAAATAACAGTGCTTCTGTGAATAACCCCCTACATGCAACAGCGTTCAAGAATATCCACAACACAGATTATTAGAAACAGAACTGAGTCAAACAAAAAGTAAGATAGACACACACAGACACATACACATGCAGGCAGACTCACAGACAGACACTAAGGATTTAGGCAGGTATTACACAAGTGTCCACCAAAGAAGTTACACTTCCACCAGACATGTATGACAGCATATTTTTTCTCTACCCCTTGTCAACATAATGTATTATATATTCTTTTCATCAATTTAAGTGGCAACTGATATTGTATTGAGGTGTTAATCTATGAATCTGTTTTTAATTTTTAACCTCCATCTTAAAGGAAATAAGCACAATACAAGAGTCAAGAAGCCTAATGTATGAAGAACCCTGTTTTTGTTCAGAGGAAGGTGCTATAAAATTCAAGGCAAAGTGCTATCATATAAAAAGCTTTATTAAATTCACATGAGCAATAAAAACAAATACCTAATTACAATATTGCCAACCTCATACAATAACTAATTCAAATCGCTGGCATACGTGCAATCATTATAAAAATGCAGGGTGGGTTCTCACCTGTAGACAGAACCACCCAGCAGCTGTCTAAAGTTTGTCTCCTCTGAAATATCAACAATACATATAAAGCTGGATGTGGTGGCACACGCCTGTAATACCAGCACTCAGGCAGCTGAAGTAGAAGGACCTCTGGGAGTTCAAGGCCAGCCTAGGCTACAAAGTGAGTTCCAGGCCAGCTGGAACTGCATAGCAAGACCCTGTCTCAAAAAGATAAATAAATAATAACTGCATATGAGAGTCTGATATAGCTTTCCTGGACTTAACTGGTGAAAAACAGAGATGAAGGAAAAGTGAAGACAAAAGGAAGTGGTTTTTCCTGGTGTGTGGGCCTGGGACACACACACCCTCCCAGACCCCACCACTGCCCTATCTTTCAGAGCAACAGTGGGTTTGGAGCTAGATCCTCTGGGTTCTGAACCAGCGTGTGGCCACTGGCTTTGAAGTGAACTCAGTCACTTAACTTAACCCCTGCAGCCTTTGGATCCTTGTCTATTAAAGTGAAAGGTTGCTGTAGGTTTTTGTTTAAAGTCTTTCCCAGCCAAGAGGCATTACTGATGCTACAGATTGCAGAATAAGTGGCTTTGCCAAAACTAAATATACACAGAGATCTTCACTCACCTCCATTTTGACACAAACTTTCAGGATGGGTGGCTATACCTCTGGGCTAATCAGTAACAACTGAAGTCAAAACATAGACATGTGTTAAGAAAGGATAATGCACCCATGTTTATTACAGTACAATTTACAACACCCAAGATATGAAACCAAACTAGATACCCATCAACAGAGAAACAGATAAAGAGAATGTGAGACATATAATATATATAATGGAATATTACTGAACTGTAAAGAACAAAATTTTGTCATTTGCAAGAAAACAGATGAATAGATCACCTGGTTAAGCGAAAGCAGCAAGGTTCAGAAAGACAAGGATAACATATGCCCATGTAAAGATGATGTGAAAAGAGAAGGGAGACTTTTATCAGACACAAGGAAGGGCACAAGGAGTCAGAGGAGGATGTAAGGGAGGGTGGTAATGGGGAAAGATAGGATAAAATATATTACGTGCCCTGAAACTCAGTATTTCATAAAATTAATAGCTACTAATTTTTTTTTAAAAGAAAGGATATGGTAACCTCAGGATCTGTCCAAGGAGTCCATTGACAGGGGTATTTCTTCTATGACACACCATGAGCCAGAGGGCTGAGAAAACATACTATGCATTTGGATCCAATGGAGATTAAATCAATGGGACTAGGAGCTACAATGGCACTGCTGAGTCACATCTGCACACAGAAAAGACACTAAATGAACTAAATGGACTTCCAAGGAAACAGCTCCAAAGCTGTGACACTGGTCAGTCCAGAGGACTTCCACCAAAGGCGCTACCCACAGATACAAAAAGCAAAGAGATTAAGAAGATGTGATGATCCTATGTAATTAACATAAAATCCAGCAAGACAGAAAAGCCAGCAGATGATATCCTAAGTCAAGATATACTCCTTGTCACCCTAATAAAATAAAGAAGTTCCAGGGACCAAAAAAATAGATGCTCAAGTAGGGGAGGGGGATCAGAGAAGCAAAATGGAAGACCTAAAACAGGAAGACTGATGGTAACTTGCCTAAGCTCTAAGTTCCAGTAATGAATCAGTTGTTACATATCCTCACAAATATTTTTATTCCAGGCATTGTGTCATACTCAGATGCTCTACATCTTCAAGCTTGTTTTGGACCCATTTGTTAGCTGGTCTCCCACCAACAGAATGAATGCTGAGAAAAGTTAAGACCCCAGGCAGGTGACCTTACTCAGTTAGTATACAACTCAGGGGAAAAACAATTTGCACAGTATGGCTACAAAGTTGACTTTATACACAATTGCTATCCTCTACTATGTAACTGTATGATAGTTTCTCAATATAATATGGTCTAAATACATAGTTATATTTGCTCAGTGGTCAGCAAGTCCACGTAAATATTTTACACTTGTTAGATTGTATGAGAAAGAGGTAAAAATGGCACCATGATGCTCTGATTCTCTGACAGCAAAGAAAATGAAAGCAATTAAGATCAGAATGGAGCTCAGAAGCTACTTAGCAAGCATCTTGCTCAGAAGATTTTGTTTTATCCTGTTCAAGAGTTATTTACCCTAAACAATGAAATACTCAGGAGTCCTCCTTGGTGATAAATAATGAAGTGGCTTCTTCCTTTCTCAAATAAGAGCAATAACCACACTAATAACCTGTTTACCATTTTGCTTTTGACAAGAAAACTCATTCCACTCTAGAAAGAAAATTCTGTGTCCTGCCCCATGGATAACTCTCATGGAATCAGCACGACATTAACTACAGAACCACATCAATCTCATTGAGAAATTGTGTCCTTGTCTGTTGATGGTCAAGATGCCCTCAGAATTTTGCCTCTGGCCAGGTAGAGTAAGGGAGGATGTGCCATCTGATGCCCAGACACTTCAGCCTCACCCCAGTGCCATCCATGTTTTGGGACTCCACATCTGTCCTAGCAACCAACCCTAACTGTACATACCCCACATGTGACCAGTCACTGTCCACTCAAGATGAAAGCCATCCTTTCTCCCCTCATGATGCTTGCCAGGAAGAGTCACTACTCTGCACTTCAGACTGAACCAATCCTGTTGCTCTTGCTGGCAGCAATCCCCATAAATTATTCAAGAGCCTTTCTATCTGGGAAGGCAAAAGATGATCTGAGAATGCAGTGTCCTTATCAAACTGGACTCATCTGCCCATGGCTTTCTTGTCTAAGCCCAAATCCACAGTCACGGTTGCTGGCTTGGGAACAAGCGATCACTCCCAAGGGTTCTGGATTCTGCTTGTTACACCAAATGGTGGAAGACTGTAAAGGTCACCATCACTCCTCTTTGCCCTAAGATCGAATCTTCTCACTCTCTGAAGAAGCCTGGGACAGCGATAGTCTGCATTTCACAAGGAGGGAACACTCTTGTCAAAACTTCCACATGACCACTGCGTTGAGCACGGTAGACCCCCATTTCTGGGTGATGGGTTTTCATGACCTCTGAAAAGACTTCTCCCCAGTGTACACTGAAACTGATTAACTTTTAATGATGTTCCTTAAAAACAACCAGTGGCTCCTCAGAAGTCTTTTTTTTTTTATTAAAAAAAAAAAAAAGTTGCCAGGGATTTAGCTCAGTGGCATAAGCGTCTGCCTGGCAAGCACAAGGTCCTGGGTTCAATCCTCAATACCAAAAGGAAAAAAAAAAAGGTAGAAATGATACAGAATTTCAAATAAATAAATAACATTAAGAAATCATCACTAGTTGATATAGTCAGAAGTCTTTCAGGTTAAACCAGCACTTCACCATTTATTTTACATCCATTATCCACTGGATTTCACCAACAGTTTAGAAAGGCCACTGAAACAAGGTGGAGACAAGTCACACTGCCCAGGTGAGGATACTTTCCCATGCCCAACAGTACTCAACAGGTCCCCAACAGCTGCATATGACACTTGCCCTCCCTGCATTCCTTTTGGTCCTTCCTTCCTCTCTTGTGCAGACATCACATGAATCCTCCTCCAAAGTAAAGACACAAATCCTTCTGCCTAATTTTCTTTTATTTTTCATTTTTCCAGGATTCTGTACACTTCCCATTTTCTGCGTGACTGAATTCCTTGAGAAGGGGAATTTGCACAAGTCACAGAAATAAAGCAACAAAAAGATAAGATAAGATAGTTGTAGAACCTCTCAGTGAGACCTGTATGCTCTACCCTGGAACCTAGCTGCCTCGGCTGAGCTGAAACTTTCTCACTCAGGTTTGAAGTCAGTAGATGGTATACAGGACAGTACTAGAAACTATTTCTCATCTAATCAATGGCAGGTGTATTCAACTCACTTTTTAACTTGAAAAAGTCTTAATCATGGGCTTTCAACTGACCAACACCAAAAACTCCAACTAAGATCTCTAAGACAAATCATGCAGAGAACACAGCTACTTAAACTACTCTGGAACTTTCTACTGAAAGCAGCTATCATTTAGAAGTCCTGCATCTCCTTCTATGTCCACTGATGGCCCCAGCTCCTACAGCAACTGAGTTCATGAATCTTTCCACTATGAGCATCATGACTATATGGTGCAGAAGGAAATGCAAAAGCAGGACATGAGAGAACAGTGCTACAGAGACCTTGTCATTCAGTCTGGCCCTTTCTGTCATTACTGAGAGATTCCTGAGGGAAGCAGGGCTCCTTTGTAGGAAATTATGACCGACTGACAAGCAGAAGCAGAGATGATTTTGATGCATTTTGTTTCCCTAAGAATTAGGGCCAGGGATTTATCTCAGTGCCATAAGTGCCTGCCTGGCAAGCATGAGGTTGTGAGTTCAGTCCCTGGTACAAAAACAAAAAGAATTTGCACAGAGAAGAATGTGTGTCTGAGTGTTCATATGTGCTTTTCTAATAGCACCCGATCACAGACAGCTCTCCCTTATTCTCATAAAATAACTAAATTATTCCATGATGTCAGCCTATCATTTTTAAGCTAGCAATTCCTCTCCATCATAAATATTAATATACTGTATATGCACACTATTTTCCAAAAATGTACAAATTAAAGTATAAGACAAGAAAAAAAAAGAATTGCATTTGATTTGGGGCCAACACCTCAAAAAGAAATTATGTGTTTCCTCTAGCTACAAAGACTGTTTCACAGTTTTCCTCCAAACAGAAAGGCTAAAAAGCTTAGCTGTACCACCCTGCCAGGCCCAGTCCCAGGCCTCAGGTGCACCCATATCTGCTACATACTTCTAAAATGGGATCTGAATCCATTCATCTGGGAAGACAGCAGGTTTAAACATCAAGTGTTAAGCACTGAGCTAAACAGACACTGCATTTTGGCAGGCACTCTCTGAGTCAGGTACCCTGGAGAAGACTGAAGAAAATGTGTACCAGCTGCAGCACCACACAGGAGGAACTTAAAACAGTCCCTGGAGGTGCATCTTATGGAACATCAACTGTGACTCTCCACACACCTGGGTGGGTGCGTGTGTGATTGTGTGTGTGTAGATGTACAAATATAAACAAACTAGGGATGGGGATTGTTGAAAATGGAAGAATCTGGACCAAAAGATGCCAGTTCCAATGAAATAAATTAGAGGAGCTGGAGAAACCACATTCCCGTGGCTCTCGGGCAAGACTCCACTTCCTTTCCTGTCACTGCAAATCAATAACCAGTACAGGAGGAATGAGACTTGAGTCTTATTGTCCAGCAGGCCCTTAACCAAAAGAATCTCAGATCTGTGAATCCTTTGGGAAGCAACCAGACTCTCTGCTGTTCATCATGAAGGCATCAGAAAATGCAGCATTAGTGACAGAAAGACTGTAGAGAAAACGGCAGACGCTAACCCAGATGTTGCCTGGTTTCTTTTACAGAATTATATTTCAAGCTGGACCTCAGTAGGAAACCCAGGAGGAAACAAACCAACTCCAGAACCATTACTGCCACAGGGATCTGGAGAAATTTTACTCTGATGGGGAAAATAAAACCGAGAGTCTGGCATGCTTTCCAAATACACCATTAAGTGGTTCCTCTAAGATACCTGCCAGAAGTTCTCCAAAAGAGATCCTCCTGGATTTTACATCTCCTGCTAGTTTGTTTTAGAAAAAATAATGCAGAACTCCATCTAAGAGTCTATGACTATAGAAGTGGAATACAGTGGCACATGCCTATAATCCCAGCAACCTGGGAAGATGAGGCAGGAGGATCACAAGTTTGAGCCCAGACTAGGCAATTTAGCAACTTACTGAGACCTGGCTTCAAAATAAAAAATTTTTAAAAGGGTAGGGTACATAGCTCAGTGTGAAGACCCTGGGTTCAATCACTACTAAACAAATAAACAAACAAGTTTCTGAATTGATTACATTTTAACTAACAATGTAATAATTTCCCAGTACTTGGAATTGAACCCAAAGCTTCATACATGCTAGGCAAACACTCCATCACTGAGCTATATCCCAGCTCTGACCCATACCTTCGACAACAGCACAAGCAAGGTTCCTTTCATCTTGAGAGGGAAGATTTGTTGTATCACCATCTGCCAAAACCTCAAAGTACCATCATCTTCTCTTCCATCTCTGGAAGACTGGGCTCCATTCCACACACTCCTCCACTTGAGCATTCCATTGTTTACCCAAAAAGACATCACTGCCATCACATCTAATTGCCTTCTCTCAGAGATTAGTGAATACAAGATGCTTCTAATGGCTTAAGCACCCAAGGACATTAAGATGCAAATTTTTCTGCTTTTGTCAGACACTATCAGAAGGGGATGGCTGGTGCTTAGGCTTCATTTCCTGCTACCCTTAGGGAAAATCTAAAAGACTTAGTTGGAATAAAAGCATCAGCCAAAGAGCATCTAATTTTGAGCTCCCCATCAGTAACACATCTTGTAAGATGCCATATAAAATGACACTCCTTGGATAAAAATGGTTTTGTGTCCATTTCTGTAAGCTGTTAAGAGACAGATTCAAGGTGAGAAGTCAAACGATTTCCATAAAAATAGATCTGACTTAATGTCATTTCTATTTTTGTATCTTTTCCAAAAATATCACCCACCACAACCGTAACAACCACCTGAAGCTGCATTCTTCAGTCACAGGAATGAATGCCTGGCGGATCGGGAGGGCGAGGGCAAGGCTCAGAGCCACAGGGCACACTGAGGAGTGCTGGGAGCAACTAAGTGCAGTCCCACCATGGATTCCGAAAAGGCGCGTTTCCTGGCTTTACTAACCACAAGGAACTGTGGAAGCTCTGAGTCAAGACAAGTCATCTTGCAGGATTTAATTCCTAACTCTAACTAACTCGGCTAATCCCTGCTGCTCTGGATTGCTCAAGAAACCTGAGGTTGGAAAATTGCTCCACCCTACCCGAGACCAGGATTAACAACGTGGCCACAGGAAGTTCGGGACAGTACCAGCCTGTTTATCACCATACATCTAGGTCCTAGCTACGGGGCCGGCAAGGAAAAACATACCTGACGGCATGGGACCTAGGAGTAAGACAGAGTTAAAAGCTCCGTTGGCGAGAACTCCAGCCGTGGAGGGACTCAGGGGGCCGCACACAAAGGCAGTTTGCCCGCCCTCTCGGTAAGCGCCCCTGGCCTGAGACAGGAGAAGAATCACTCACCGGCTCCCAGGAGCCTACAAGCATGCAGGCTGAGAATCAACCCCCCCTCCCAATAGCAAGTGAGAACCAGAGATCTAGACATCTCTTGAGAGGCTGACCATATGCAATGTAGTAAATAGGGGGGATTCCTTCTATCATCTCTTTGAAGGCAAATATTGTTATCACTGTTTTGCTTTGTTCTGATTAATGGTATTGCTCTATTCAATGTTCTGTTTTGATGAGTTCTAGAATGTCCTGTATTTCCTTTGATTTGACTATACCTAATTGAAAGAATAACTGTTGTGAAGATAACAGATATACTACAGTACCTATTACTGTTATGCCAGTAACCTGTTGGTTTCTGTACCAATTTCACTGCACTCTCAGTTGGCTTTGTTCTGTCTTGTTCTGTTGTATTTTGCTACCTTCAAAATAATAAAAAATTAAAATAGATAAAAAGTAAATAACAACAAAACAGATCAGTAAGGTACTGAACAAGCTGAAACATGATATAACTAAACAGATAATGGACTTGAAAAGCAAAAGGAGGAAAAGAAAGTACTCTAAAGGATATAACTGCATGTATAAGTGTAGGATTGATAACCATGTGTCTTAGTTACTTTTTACTCGTAACTGAGACAAAATACCTGATGCCCAAAGTTGGAAAAGGAAAGGTTTATTTCTTACAGTTTTTGGAGGTTTCAATCCCTATTCAGTTGGCTCCAAGGCAGGGTGGCATGGCGGGGCCACAGTTCATGGTGGCTGCAAACAGCGAGAGAGACACCTTCTTCCTGCCATTACATCACATCCTGGCTCCACCCCTAGGCCAATGTAGCACTCACGTCTCCAATCCAAGGCAAGACAATGAACCAATCACAAGTGCATAATGCAAAGGCATGAGGTTTGGGGGCCACTGACATAAACCATGACACCATGTTGCTAAGTTTTTGTTGGATCATTGAACAGAACTATTTGCAGCCTCACTATTTGAATGTCCACCTTGTATACTTTAATTTTGTAACTTGAACAACTATATCTGGAAGACAATATGTAATTTATCAACTAGTGATTTCTTACTGTTTTTTTTTCTTTTTCTTTGAAATTCTGTATTGCTTCTTCCCTTTTTTTCCTGTTTTTTTTTTTTCTCTTTAAATAAATAAATTCCCTGGACCAAAAAAAAAAAAAAAAAGTGAAGAGTCTGTAGACTCTTCACTTAAGTCTACAGATGCCCAAATGATAACTAAAGGTGGGATAAACTCAGCACTTCTACCTTCCTTTCACATTCATCTTCTTTATTACTTTAGCTGGGTCATAGTCATGCTCAGCTCTGCATGTAGATATGTTAATGACTTAGAGACCATCTATCTAAAAACTGGTTTATTAGCCCCAAACTTACCTACTCTAACTCATCCTTCTTCAGGACTGAGGACACCAAGATGAGAGTAGCTATCTTCAAGATGTGCAGGGATGCTCGACCGCCAGCTTTTACATTGTCCTTGAACCAGAGCACCAGGGTTGCACCTTGCCATCTCCAGTCACAGAGCTACACCTGCAGTTACCCTGGATTTTGGGAACAGGCAAGTCTCATAGACAGATCACTCCATGATGAGACCAGACCCCACTTGGGAGCAATCAGCCCACAAATGAGGCTGCCCACCCCTGAAGTTCAGGGCCCCCTTACAGAAGCAGAATTGAGATTATAATCAACTAGACCATAGCGTCCAACCAGGCAATCCCATAAAAGCCTTTCCTTTTGTTTGTTAAGGGGCCAGTCAGATCCTCTCTGTCAGAGCTGTAGCCCCTTCAGCTCCTCTCCTCAAGCTGAAGTGCTGTTCCCACTTTCTCTTCCTTCTCAAGGTCTACCTGTGTTCTCAGACTTTCAGCTGTTTTAAATTTCTGTTACCACTGATCAAAGGCCCCACATCCAGGAACAGGAGGAGAGAGGAGAATGCGACGAGGGAGTTCCTTAGGGGCCCAAGGCTTTGACAACTGTCAAGAAGCCACATAGTGGCCTGGATTTTCACTTCCAGATCCATCCTGAAGCCCTGACAGCATGCTGACCAAATAATATACCCAAATGCTCCAGCCTAATACAAGACCTCAGTACATCAAATGCCCAAAGAAGTAGCCACTACTAAAGCTAATTAGGCCATGATGCCCCAGTGTATTCTACAAAGTCCAACCACCATCAAAGCATCCAAAAGAGGTTAAACTAAAGTGTGATAAGATACAGATGCCAACCAGGAGAGAAATTACACTGGCTGGACACAATCCATCACAATAAAGATAGTCTAAGTCAGAGACAAAGACAGATAAACTTAAAAGCCCAGTTTGCTCAAAGCAAGCTAGGAGACAGAATCTCACTCCCAGGGGCAGCAAGCAGTAGGTCACTGCCGAATGGTAACTATTATTTGAGCAGCACTAAGAAGGTTCAACTGTGCCAAAAGCGAGCCAGCAGGGATTCACTGAAAACCTGCCCTCAGTAAAACAACTCCTAAGAAACTCAGCACACTTCATAGATAACCATTAGTTATAACCACAGGTCAAGGGACTTGAAGATGTCACATGAGATAAGGAGAACTGGAATTTCCAAAGGTCAAAATATAAAGACAGATAAGAACTACAAGAGTCTCAGAGAAGTCAGGAAAGAGGAGTCATGTCTTATTCATGAGGCTATCACTCACTTATGGAGGAAAAACAACACTTAATAACTACAGCTTTTTGAAGTCAATGATAAAGAGAAAAATGCATAAATTGGACCAGGGATATAGCTCAGCAGCACAGCACCTGGCAAGCTCTAAGTCCCAAGTTCGATTCCCAGCACCCCGCCCAAAAGCATAAATTGCCCCATAGAAAATATGGAACTAAGGGCATTAACCTTATTCTTGACAAAGAGAGGAGACAGAGAGACATAAAGAGAGAGAATATGAGAATTAATTAAAGTTGAGAAGAGACAAAACACTGAGTTCAAAACCTAGATGTGGAGGCCAGGGATACAGCTCAGCTGTGCAGCACATGCCTGGCAAGTGCAAGGTCCTGAGTTCTATTTCCAGTAATCTCCCCTCACCACCACCACCACCACCCCAAAAAAAAACCTAGATAAGAACTCACAACTAGCTCTTGTCTAGCAAGGGCTCCATGGTTATGCACAATTAAAGGTCCTGCAGCCAGTGGCTCTGTAACAATGGGACGCTCAGGTCCACTAGTTCTCAAACTCAGGTGTACATCTGAACCCCTGAGAGTTTTATAAAAGGTGAAACTGCTAGGCTGGGGACCTTGGTGGATAAAACTTGTTGAGGTATACAGCTATACCTCAACAGGTATAGCTCAGGACACGGACAACATTAAGTCTGGCTAAGAAGAGCTATGAGCTCATACCTCCTCCCAATTAAGCAAGAGAAAATGATGCAACAAATATAAAAGATCAAAAAAGGAAGGAAGAGGGGGAAAAGGAGGCAAGGGAGGGGTGGAAGGGAAGAAGAAGAGGAGAGCTGAAGGAAAAGAGGAAAAAGAGAAGAGGTTCTCCTCCTCGGGACCACACCCCAGGCCCTAATTGCTCCAACACTCCGTTCACAATTCTTTCTCTATCAGAATACAGCTAGAAAGATCCAGACAGTGTTCCAGATCTGCTACACTGACTAAACTCCAACCTTTCGTTAGAGAAGCCATGGAATCCCACACTGGTCTTACAGTCTGTCTGGGCTCAAATCCTTCCCTGCCATTTTCTATATAACTTTAAACAATTCCATCATTCATGTGAGCCTCAGTTCCCTCAGATCTACACCTCAGGAGGTTGTCTGATGATTTAAATAAGAATGAAAATATATATAAATCACCTTGCATGGTGACTCCCCCACCCCTACCCCCACCTCCACACAGAGTAGGGACCTAACCAGTATTCATAGAAGGGATATGTTGCAACCAGATTTGAATTATCAGCCTCAAAACTCCCTTTCCTTTGTGACAACTCAGCCCTATGGGTCTGCCACACCCCAGCATATGCCTAACTGGAGGGGGTGCTGACTGTGGCCATCCCAGGAAATTCTTCATCTATTAAGGTGTGACCCATGATTCCTGGTCTCCAGGATCTTGCACAATGCCTTGCACATTGCAAATGAACAGCAAATGAACATCTGAGGGCTGAATTATTCAAAGAAGGCTTGGAGGTAATCAGTGAATTTCATTTTAGGCTGATTTTCCTTTCCCTCACATTCTGTAAAAATGACTGAAAGACATAGCCTTCAACAAGCTGGAGCATTTCCCCCCATCTGTTTAGCTGCTAAGTCTTTAAAATTAATTAATTGCTACTAACAAAACACAGATGCAAACGTCATCAGAAAGCAAAGTAACGGTCCCACCAAAGTGCTAGAGGAACACTGCACATTTTGTCAGAGCTCTGATGGCGCAGGGGGCATCCTTCTGCCTCCTGACAGGTGAGCAGAACAGATGAGCAAGCACTCCCTCCACACAGTGCACCTGGCACAGACTTGACAGCACAGAGAACTGCTCTGGCCTTCTGCTCTGCTGGCCAGATGTGCACGAGTACCAAGAACAAAAAGCAAAAAGAGAAAGCATAATATTTTGGGCTATTCAGAACTCCTCACACTCCTGGGACAGTCTCTGAACCCCACAGGCAACTAGAGAGACAGGTAATCATTGGTACAGCCTGGCTCCACTTTCTCATGACAGGATGTAGTGTGGTCAAAAACTACTGTGAATGTTTAAAAACGTTTTCAAGTTTATTACAATGAAAGACACGTTGGCATTAAGCAACCTCAAAATACTCCCCCCTCTTCAAAGTCACTGATTCCATCATCTTTACCTGTGTCTGAAGCTTTCTCTGTAACCCCACTAGCAACAACAATACTGGGGGGAGAGAGGTGGGAAAGCATAGGTGAGCCCGAGTCAATGAGCCTGGGAGGCAAAGTTCACTTCTCCAAAGGAAAGCATGCAGCCAGCTTGCACCATCCAAAGCCTGGGGCTTCTCCCTCAAAATTATCCCAAGGGAGGCCACTTTCCAGGTTCATGGCTGCCAAAGAAAGAAGAAAGCAGAAAAACAAATGAACTGGGGAAGATGTAGCTGTACTAGAGCAAGGTCATGAAATCTGTGGCCATAAATTCCTGCCAAAGTTAACAACCTCTGGGGGTTTCTATACTTTCCTGGAGGTTGAAGATTGAAAACTTCTGTTTTTGCATTGAGGACTTTTCAGAGAAAAAGAGATAAAGAAGTTAGGTGCTCTGTACATTTATATGCATGTATGAAATTGACCATGCATGTCTACAAAAGAGAAAGAGGACATGGAAAACACTTCCCGAAAATCATTACCATGTGTTTCAAAATTGCAAACCCTCAAAGGGACGAAGTACAACAAAAATATCAGGCCATTAGAAATTACCATAGTCTTCACTTCCTCTATAGAGGAATGTTTTTCGTTACTACCTAGAAGCTCAAATAGTGATCTAAGCCTCCCTGTCTCTATCATTTATTTAATCCTGTTCCCTGGTAAATAAACCTACCATTCCACATCTGATAGAGTGAAAATTTAATTGACTCGTTCTCAGGCTGCCTCCTTGAATGTGAAGCAAAAAGTTATGATGGAGAAAAGTCAAAGGTTCTTATGGGGCAAGTGGGTGGCAGAGTTCACTGCAGCTCAATCAGGGACCTCTCTCCTGTGTGTCTGAACGACACTGCATCCTGCGGAAATTTGATGAATCAGATGGTTCATTACCAGCCTCACTTACTTAAATTTCAGAAAAAAATATAGGTCACTTTCAAGTGGCATATAGAGAAACTAGATAGAAATTCGAAAACAAAACAAAAAAAATCTCTTTGAAGGTGCTGAAGTGTTACCAAGACAACCAGAAGCTGAAAGGCCAAGTTCCTAGTGCGGCTTTCAATGGTAATATCCGCCCGTGGCAGCACACAGGCCTTACGGTCACCACTACAGTGAAGAGTGACGGCAAGGAGACAGACATCAGCACAAGCTCTCCTCCACTTTGACATTTGCTGATTTACAAATTTCACAGGCAGAAAGGAGAAACACGGGCTGGGAGTTTAGTTCAGTGGCACAAGTGCCTGCCTGGCAAGCATGAGGTCATAAGTTCAATCCCCAGCACCAAAAAAGAAAGAAAGAAAGAAGAAAAGCACAGAACAATTGCTAGAGAAAGAGAAACTAAGCAGAGCTACCACCACTACTAATAGGAGATCAGAGCAGCCCAAAGTAGGTGAACCGTAATACACACTTGGGGATGGCAATGAGGACTTCTGAAGGGCTACGCCTTTTGGGTAAAACAGAGTGAATCAAGATGATTAAAATTCTATCTGCCTAACAGAAGCTAGAGAGGGGAAAAAATCCTTCGCTGGAAAATATATCATTGAAAGCCTCCTAATTTTTCATTTACAATGTACAACATTCCATTTAAAATTACCAAGCATACCAGGGATTTAAATTAGCTCAGAGGCACAAGCACCTGCCTGGCAAGTGTGAGGTCATGAGTTAGATCCCCAGTACAAAAATAAAATTACCAAGCATACTGTGAGACAGGACAAAAACAAAAAGAAAAACAGACAGTAGAAATCATCTCACAGGAGATCCATACACTGAATCTATATTAAACATACATTTTAAAATAACTAATCAACATGTTTAAGAAAATAAGTAACAAAATGAGAATTTCACCCAACAAGCAGAAAATATATATATAAATGATATGGAAATTATAGAACTGAAAAATACAATGAAATCAAAAATCAATAATGCTTTACAGATGAATCTATAGAAAAATAGCTGAAGAGAGCATTAGTGATCTGGAAGATAATGATTAAATAGAAAATGCCAGAGTGGAACACAGAAAGAAAAACAGTAATTCGAATAAGATACATTTTAGCAATGTATATTCATAAGACACACTTTACCAGTATATTTTTAAAATGTGAAGAGAAAGTCAAACTAATACTTGAAAGCTTTCGTTTGAAATATATGTTTTCAATAACAGTTTAGAGAGCCCTTTACAGTATAAAAGGTCTGAAGCATAGTAAAAGAATATAGCGGTATCTGAAATTGGAAAAAATTTCATCTGCTATCTTGTGCTCTCTGAACATCCTAAAAGTTTTACTTTCCTACCAATGAAAGGAAGCAATAAATTTCTAGGAAGCTATGTGAGAAATAAATGAGTTAATGTATAAAATTCTTAGTAAAAACACACAGACTAAATGAATATCAGTTTCCTTCTCTCCTCCCCTAAATCTCATTCAACATTTGCTGAATGGCTACAATGGTCTATTTAGTCAATGTAGGTCACCTATGAATCAAAAAAATGTAATATACACTTATATATTCTATTAAAAATATGGGCTCACCCTCAGGCCAATGATAGTGGCATACATATTAGTTAAAATGTTGACTTCACCTACCTGGTTAAAGAGAAATGATGACACTGTCAAAAATATTGAAAAAGTTTTATTTTGTGAAAGATGAGTTTGTTCAGTACTACACTGAGTTTTAAGTTAGAGAAGGTCATCAACAGTCAGAAACCTAAACCTGGATCTCTGAAGAAAGGTCAAAGTTGAGATCAAGTGGATAAGGAAAACCAAAAACATGGCTGAGAGCTTCACGGAAAAATGTAGAGCAGGAAAAAAGGGTCAATATACTAAAAATAATGAGTGCTTCTGAAGGCCATGGGAAAAGGTCAGTGGGTTCCCACAGCCAGAATGAGGATCACTGTACAACATGGGTCTCTTGGAGTTCACTTCATGAGTCACAATCATGTCCTCCCTATCACATGGTTTTATAACAGCCTGTAGTTTCACAATGTGTCCTTATCATAATTATTTATGATATTAGGAGCTCATTGCCCTTCCTCCTTAGTTTTATGAACCTTGAGATTAGGTGTGTCATCTTCACAGCTACACTCCTCACGCTTAACTAGCAAAGTGTCTTTTAGGGAATAGGTACCTTTCAATAATTTGATGAGTACAAAGTCTGTAAAACTCAGCTCAGTGGTTATGATCTCAGAATCCTACTACTCAAAGTATGGTCTAGCAGCATCATTACCTGAGCATTTGTAAGAAACACAAATTCTTAGGCTCACACCTGCTGCCTCACAAACCACAGGAGATTTGCATGCACATAAAAGTTTGGAAAATGTGGCACAGTGTAAGTACTTGTATTAGTTGCTTTCCTGTCACTGGGACAAAATACCTGTCACCCACAATTTAAGGAAGAGTGGTTTATTTTGACTCAAGGTCTAAGTGAGTTTAGTCCATGGTTGGTTGGCCCCATTACAGAAACTATATGATAACAAGCCCTGGCAGAGGAAAACTGTTCGTGCCACAGAGGCCAGGAAGTAGACAGAAAGCAAGAGTCAAGCACAAAAATACACATCCTTCTAAGTCATACCCTCAGTGACCTCTTTTCTGATAAGACCCCATCTCCTAATGGCATATCTACCTACAAATTCACCCATAGACTTCAGTTGGTTCCTCCCTCCCCAGAGCAGATTTGTGGGATTTGCTTGGACTGGGCCGCGCCCCTGGAAGGGGCCCAGTGAGCCATCCCAAATCGATTCCCTGCACCTAGCAAGCACTAACTGGGTGAAGACTCCTGAAGTTTGGCTGGCCTGGTGGGGAGGGGCAGGCATATGCAGCCGCTGCTTACACCTCAGTGACAAGAGCAGGCAGGAGAGGGCAGAGGTCCCTTGCCAGCATGCTTCGGAGGAAATGTGGCCAACAGGGAAGGGGGCTGGGACCTGCACTATAACCTGTGTGGAGGAAGCCAGGACCATGACAGGAGAGAGAGGCAGGAGGGGGCCCCCAGCCCAGAACCCTGAGAGCCCTGATCCAGGAGAGGCAAAAACAAGGGAGACTGAGGGCAGCAAACATGCAACATCAGACATGGCTTCAAAGGACATTAAGAGATATCTTCAGGACCTTGTAGACGAGCTCAAAACTGAAATATTAAATCAGGTAAAGCAAGATATGAGTAGAGTAATAAAAGAAATGCTCTCAGGAAGCATCTCTCAGGAAGATACAGATGAAAGAAGGGAGGAACACAAAAAAAGGAAAGAAACATTTGATAAAGAATATAAAGAAAATATAGAATACATGAAGCAGATTCAAAAGACTACCAGGAAATTAAAAACTCCATTGAAAGCTGGCAAAACTCCTTAAAAGAAACTTAAGGATAGACTATCAAAACTTGAAGACAAGTTGGCAGTGTGTGGTGATGAAAGGAAATATCTCTTAAAAATAACAAGGAAACAGGCAGTAAAATACAAAGGTTGGAAGATGACAAGAGAATCTACAATTTAAGAATAAGAAACATGAATGAAGAAGAAGCAGGAATACATACAGGTGAATTACAAAGGCTATTCACGGAAATAATTAAGGAAAACTTCCCTAGCATGGGAAAAGAAAATGACATTCAGTTGTGTGAGGCATACAGAACCCCAGCCACCTACAACCAAAACAGAGCTACACCCAGACATATAATAATCAAGATGCCAGAAATTCAATATAAAAAAAAGAATATTAAAAGCCATCAGAGAAAAGAAACAGATTACCTATAACTATAAGGTAAGCCCATCAGAATCACGGCTGACTTCTTGACACAGACCGTCAGACCAAGAGGAACTTGAAGTGAAGTATTCAAAGCCCTGAAAGAGAATAACCTCCAGCCCAGATTGATGTACCCTGCAAAATTGTCACTAGAAGTTGATGGAGAAACAAGATGCTTCCATGACTAAGAGGAATTGGGGGAGTTTGTGACCACCAATCCAACACTACAGAGAATGCTGAAGAACATTCTAGACAGAGAAAAAAAAATACCAGGATTTTAGGAACAGTGGCAGAAAGGCCTCAATGAGGGGGGCAGGCAGTAAAATAAAGGAGAAAAGTAGACAAACAAAGGCAGGAAAATAGCATAGCAAAAATGAGGCAGAGAAGGATAACTAGAAACTCTAACATAGATGGCCTTGATATTGTTAATAGTGCACCAGGATTTAAAACCCACATTACTCACACTACTCTGCTTAGATGTATTATATTCTGTTCCAGTCATTTTTACCTGTACTAGATTTGAGGGCACAGACAGTAATCCCGAAAATAACAGGATATAGTATGGTAATCATCCTTAATTTCCTATTAAGTTAATCTACAGCTCTGTAAAACCTACACTGTTTTACCATGACTGATCGTAATCGAATCTGGTTTGTTAGATCACTGTTTTGTATTGATAGATTTTATTCAAAGCTGTTATGATTGATAGTATCAAGTCTGAGAGTATAGGCAACTGCACTTAAGATGACAAGATTCACTAGAATATCTACTCTGGTTTTATTATTACCTGCCTTTGAAGTTTTATACTGTCTACAATGTTTTATTTTTACTAATATTGTTATTTACTGCTATATTCAATTATACTGCTATATTCAATTATCCTTATGATATAGACATTCTATTGAAGATAATAAGAAACAATACAGCAATCATTGTAGATCACCTTGTACTGTGGTTTTATATGACTTTTTGGTTTCATGTTTTTATAAGAATTTGTTTTGTCTTGCTATGTTTTGTTTTTCTAACACAGAAAGGATAGAAATACATGTAGAGACTCATGCATGCATAACTCTTATTGTTTGAATATCTACTTTGTATGCTTTAATTTTGTAACTTGAACAACTATTTCTAAGAGGACAATATGTAATTTATCAACTAGTGATTTCTTATTATTTATCTTGTTTTTTAAATTCTGTCTTATCTCTACCCTTTACATACTTTTGTTTCTCTTTAAATAAAAAAAAATTTTAACAAAATAAAATTAAGAGATAATTATAAATTTCTTTTACATTTTTTTTGCTAAAAAAAAATTCACCCATAGATTAATCCACTTAGGAGTGCAGTGACCCATAACCTAACCTGTGAAGACATGAGACTTTTGGGGGATACTGAGACCTAAACTGTAACAGTACTTTTGATAACTAGCCCAGAAAGTCTTCTCCGAAATGCATGGAGGGACACAGAAGAAATTTTTTTGACTCAGCAGCATGGTTTCAATCAAAATTTTTTTAAGAATTAGTTTGTTTCAACAACTAAGAGAGTATATTGACTGTCTGACTACTTATTCCTAAATCAGAGATTTAGGAATTGACTCTTCAGGCACTCTAAGCCTGAACCTTCCCTTCAGTGCATTCTTGTAGTTCTTGTTCTGTCCCAAATTGGCTGTCTAACTACTTATTCCTAAATCAAAGATTCTCACTGTGGCTACATTGAAAGCCACCTGGGAAGTTTTAGGAAATACTCATGGCTGGTTCTCACCTCCTCTCCCTACAGATTTCATTTTAATGAGTCTGAAGCCCGGCTGGGCCACAGGGACTTATAAAGCTCCCTTGATGGCTCTAATTGGATACACAACCAAAGCTATAAACTACTGCCCTACGTAACTCCCACTCCTGCAGCTGAAGCCTCAGAACCATCTGTGTCCCCTCTCCCAACATGACCAAGCTTCTTACCAGTGGGAGGTTATGACAAGCCCTATAGCATGGATGACAGCTCAACACTGATCCAGCTGGCCACTGGTCTCACTCAGAATCTGGCTATATTCTGATCCCACTCCTAGAATGGGAAGCCTCTGTTTCCAAGTTTCTCAATGATTGCACTTTTCCCAGCCAAGCACTAAGACCTACCCAAGTTTCTAGTACTAATAACAGAAAAGTTTCTGTCTCAGATACCAGCACCATTTGATCGATCCTAGAAAGCAAAAGCACCCTGCCCTGCCCTGCCCTTCTAGATCCTGCCTGTGGCTCAGCTTTAACTCATAGGCCTGGACTCTGCAGTTCAGGGGCCCTGGGCTTCCCCTCTTTGCCCCCAGGATTCCCTGATGTCATCTATGTGGCCTTCATTGTACACACATTCTCCAGTCTCTTCAGGCACTCTAAGCCTGAGCCTTCCCTTCAGTGCATTCCTGTAGTTCTTGTTCTGTCCCAACATGACTTGGGCTCTTGGTTTTTGAAAAGCCATCGGATTCTAACATCCCTGTGAGAGTTCATCCTTATCTAATCTTTGGACCATTTCTTTGCACCCCTTTTCATTTTTCCCAGGGGATGGCATCCTTCTTTCTCCTCTCTTGACCTCCCCCAAAAATTCTGAAGAATAAAATCTCCTGTATCAAAAGACTGATATTTCAGTTTAGAATTACCAATTTATTGAACTTGCAGAAAGTGAAAAGTATGCCATCAATTCTCTTTATAGCAGTGACTTAAGGAGAGCTACCAGTGCACAGTGTTAAGCCTTAAGAAAGGTCTGAGCCTGGGTCTACTGCTCCCCATATGGGTCTATGATGTTCTCCCTGTGGTTCTTATGCAAAGCATGGTGAACATATGTATATTTTTCTGTGCATAAAGTCCATAATTTTAAGATTTTCAAGAGTTTTGAGGCACATGAAACAATGCAGTATCACTAGTCATTTGGAAAATGCAAATCTAAACCATAACAAGATAATGCTTGACACCCTTTCGGGTGCCTATATCAAAAAAAATGAGAATAAAAAGAAAACTTTAAGTGTTAGCAAAGATGTACAACAGGTACACATTGCCAGAGGGAATGTACAGTGGTATACTCACTACAGAAGACAGTATGGAAGTTCCTCTAAGACTTAAGTTATCATATGATCCAGAAATTTAACTTGTGGGTATATATCCCAAAGAACTGTAAACAGAAACTCAGATATTTGTACACCAATTTCCATGGCAGCATTACTCATTATAACTACACAAAGCACAACAGCACAAATGTTCATGAGCAAATAATTAAACAATACATAATAAATACACACAATGAACTTTATTCAGCCTAAGGGAAATGAAATTCTGAATAAACCTTATGCCAGGTGAAACGAGACAGATGCAATAGGAAATGTATCGTAAGATTCCAGTTATGCAAGTTACTTAGAGTAGTCAAATCCATAGATAGGAAGTAGAACAGAAGTTAGTAGGGACAGAGAATCAATATGGGTACAGTTTCAGCTTAGGATGACACAAAATTGTGATCTGATGGTTGCTCAACAATGTGGACATACTCAGTCCCTCTGAACTATACACTATAAATGGAGAAAATGGTAAGTTATGTAATATATTCTCCCACAATAAAAAGTGACTAAGAAAGTGGCTAAAATGTTAAGTTTTCTGTTATAAACATTTTACCATGATAAAAAAAAAGAGTCCTGTAATCAAAAAACAAAAAATATATGTGCCTCCAGTCTCACAGGAGAAGAAACTAAGCCTCGGGTCCACTCACCTTTGCTCAATGAGTTGTCATGGATGTTTGAGAGACTTAAAGAGTCTCCCTACCATCCTGCCTCATCTATGTGATCCACTGTCCAAGACTTGGCTCACACATCACAGGCAGGATGAAGCTTCTTGAATTGCCTTCCAGCAGACTAAGCCATCCTCTCCTAAGAGCATCCCAAGATCCCCCGAAGTAGAGCTCCTACACATTACCTTATAATTATTTATTTGTCTGCATTAGAAAGTTAGCCCTAGGATATATAGACTGTGCCTGTAAACTACAGGTTCTTTACACATGACCTAACCTGGAAATGGTTATGGAACAGATCACTCAATAAGAGAATAGACAAATTCAGATTATTATTAAAATTATATAATGAGCTACACATCAATAAGAAAACACAAACGAACTAATCAAAAAACTAGGCACCAGAGATGAACAGGTTCTTGACAGGAGAAGAAACAAACATGGTGAGTAGATGAAGCTCATCAAACTCAGAACTGCAGGTCAAGTCCACAATGACGTGATCATAAATGATTCAAACATTTTAAAGTCTGATGATACTAAGTGTTGGAGCAACGTGAATCCACAGGATCTTTAATTTGGTCCTTGGAGACAGGTAAATTAATGTAACTCTTAAAGAAATTGCTTGGTCGTTAATCTCCTGAAGGAGAGTTTTCACCCCATCAGTTCCATTTCAAGATACATACTACAAGAAATTATTTTGGAAGTACAACTACAGCCATTCCAAAAAGTTCATAGCATCACTTTCAACCGTAGTAAAATCCTAGAAACAATCACAATGCCACAAACGGGATAATGGATGAATAAACTGTGATCTACACACACAACAGTCAAAAAATTTAATTAAAACAGCACGCAACAATACAACCAAACCACAGCAACATAGTTCCAACTCAAAAAAGTTATTACAAGTGATTCCATAAAACAGGATGCAACCCTTTTATAAACTGGAAAACAGCTACAATATTGAAATGCTTTACAGGCAAGGAAAGCACATTAATGCAAGAAAACTCAATCTTTAAAAAAAAAAGGAATCCATGTATATTGCTTTAGTTAGCATTCAAAGGAATGCCAATTGGATATTTTCCCAGAAAAACTGAAAAGGTCAGGTCACAGCAATATATGTGCACTCATGTTTATAGCAGCACAATTTATACTAGCTAAGTCTTGGAAACAACCAAAATGCCCATCAACCACAGAGTGGGTAAAAAAAGATGTGGCATTTTTATACAATGGAATATTACTCTGCTATAAAAAAAGGATGATCTCGAAGCTTTTATAGGTAAATGGAGACAAGTTGAGACTATCCTCATTAGTGTAATAAAAAAGGCCAATTCTTAAGCTGGGGATGGGACTCAGCAGTAGAGCAACTGCCTAGCAAGCATTAGGCCCTGGATGCAATCTCCAGAATCAAAATAAATACACAAGTAAATAACCGTCTCTGCTTCCAACTTTCTTAAATGACATTAAAGCTGTTTTAGAAGGGTATCCATACCGAAGTAAGCTAAATGCTACAATAATACCATAAAGGAAAACCAATACAATACTACATAAATTTACATGCAAAAATACAGGAGACTAATGATATCAGAAAGAGGTCCCATACTAAAACTTTAAATGACAACCACAACTTAAATTCCAAGCTTCAGTTTGTCCACATTTTCCCAGGTATTCAACTTCCAAAGGATTTCATGTGCTATTCCAAAGTGATCTGGAAAGAGAGACCCCAGTCTCCTACCAAGGGAAACCAAGGCAAAATTTCATTAGTTTCTGTTTCCCAGCAGAGCTTCTCTGGGCTCTTCACATGCTAACAAGCTGTGTGTCCCCAGAGAGAAGCTGAGGGGTTTCCCAAAGCGTTTTTGACCACACTCCACTTTCTGCACGGAGCATCTTCACAGCCAATCTGCTGTCTGCGGAACACACGTGAAAGATGCTTTTGAAACACACTTTTTTAAAAAGTTAAAGTTCCTAAGGACAGTGAGGGGGGAAGTCTAACAAATCATACATAAAACAAAAAACCAAAAGTGGAGCCAGCAATCTGCCTGTGCTTAGCTGTGCAATCTTCTTTTACGGCCTCTCCCTCATAGAGGGCAGTGCCCATCTACTGGGAGCTCCTGCCCCGTGCATTTTTGAAAGCCGCATTCCATCTATTTGAAAACCTACAAGAATACTTATTTGCTGGATTCCCTATGGTGAGTTCAACAAAAACTGCAAAATATTGTATAATTGTGTGTAACTCACAAAATAAAAGAGACAAAGAGTTTTTGTGTTTTTTTGGTTTTGGTACCAGGGATCAAACTCAGGACCTCATGCTTGCAGGGCAGGCGCTTAAGCCACTGAGCTAAGTCCCCAGACCCTAGTTCTTCTTTATAAAGGCATCAGTTGTTACTATAGGCTGTCTGTAGGGTGGCCCGCATCATCCATTAATGCACCTACTCTTCAGAATGCCTAAGAAAGGGCCGGTAGGGCAATCCAAGAAAAACCAGGCCCTACAGTCTTAGCAATTACATTTATCACTAACAAGTATATATAATTAGCCCACCAAGCTACAGATTCTACATCCACAGATTCAGCCAACCTAAGATGGAAAAATATTCAGGAAAAGAAACTGCATCTGCCTGAATACATAATAATATCTTGTCATTATTATCTAAATAATGCAGCATGACAACTAGTTACATAGTACTTACACTATATGAAGTACTCTGAGTGATCTATGCTTTTGTGTGGGAGTATGTGAAAGGCTGCATGCCAATACAACACTACGTCATGCACACTTAAGCATCTCGGGTTCTGGCATTCACAAGGGCTCCTGTAACCAATCTTCCTGGCCACAAAGGGACAACAACCGAGAAAGGTGCAGAATGTAAGGTAGCATGCTGGTCAGTAAGGTAAGAGGTGTTATCTCTTTAAAAATTATTACTCGGCCAATGAGTATATACAATGAATATGTAGGACAGTAAAGAAGTCCTTAAGTCAGACCTGCTGAGGAAGATTCTGGAAAGAAGCAAGAAATACTGGGGAGTACATCAAGGGCAGGACGCAGGCAATCCAACAGGAGTAGAAATGGAGGTGCTCGGTCAGGTAAAGGGCAGGGGACAGAAGAGTCACCACCAGCAGAATGCCCCAAACCCAATAATCCAGGTGTGACCACTCAGCCATGTGCTCCCTTGACAGCCAAAGGAGACACATTTTGCAGGTGAGAAGATGGCAGGAAAGATACGATTTCAGGCCAGCACCTGACTTGGGTGTGCTGAGTAGCTGAGGCAGGAGCATCTCTGCTGAGCGGGCTCTAGAGTTGGTTTTAGAGGCTCCAAGTTCCTGGGAGCTTGGTTTAGACTATGTTTTCAACCCTGCCGGTGGGTCTGTGTTACCCGCACGGCTGAAGAAACCTTTGTATGTGCAAATTAGTCACTGTGGATGTTAGTGTCTAAAATCTTGTCTAATATAAACGTTATTTGTGGTGCCAGAAAGGTGAAAGAATTTCAAAATATGCTGGGCTTGAAGAACCCACTTGTATGTACTGAGCCTACACATACCCTGTGGGCCATGCAGAAAGTGTTTCAAAAAAGGTTCTGATTCTAAGGATATAGATAGATATATAGACATATAGATACAGAGACATACAGAGCCTCCCTATTCACTAGAGAAGGTTAAACTCAATCCTTCTCACTGGCAGAAAAGAAGATTGCTAATAAAAATTCAGAGCTTAAAGATAAGTACCTACTCCTCACGAGAATTTGTTTAAAGTCTTACTTGATAATCAGCACACTGTTTTCCCCATAATCATTTATCAATTTCTTTGAGTTTACTTACATCAAGTGTTCATTACCTGTTTCCACACTAGCTATGGGAAGGGAGGGATCTGATGGAAATCAGGAGCATGTTTCCAACACTCCCCTCTGCCAATGTATAGAATACAGCATATGGACTGGAATTTTTCCAAGTCAGAAAATTCTCCCAACCAATTTTGGGAAAATGTGGCAAAGAACAGGGAAAAACAGTCTGTGAGTCCTGTGTGGACATGGAGACTTTACAAATATATTGCCAGTTTTACAAAGGGTATGAAATATCAACGAATTGACAAGTCTCAAAGCTACTGAAAGGAAAATGGTGCAAGCTTGGGAAATGAGATTTGTATCCTAGCCAAACCAGACCAGCTGTAACAGAAAACAGTATAGCATGATGCTGTATCTTGAAGACATAGTAGTCCAGAGACACAAAGGGTCTGATGATTTTTAAACAAAGTCCAGTGCTACAGATACTAAATAAATATATATCAATGATTTATCTTCCATGTGTGCTGGAGAATAGCTGTAATTCTGCCCCTAGGGACTCAGCCACAGCAACAAGTATTAATGATTAGTTTTGTCTATGTCTTTCACTAATAAATCCTCTTACAACAGACAGATAAACCCAGATCAAAATTCTACAACACAATGGAAGGACTGGGAAAGATTGTGCATAAACAAACCTGAAAGATGCTGATGCTATTACTTCGTGGTATGCAAAATTAATGTAGTTTTGCTCATAATTCTGAGGTTAAAATGCCTCTCAGTAAACTGATACAGAAAATCGGCTGGTTTGCCTTCAACACCAACATCCATCAACTGGATGTGGTGATTCATGCCTGTAATCCAGTACTCAGGAGGCTGAGGCAGGAAGATCACTGTGAGTTCAAGGCCAGCCTATGCTACATAAAAACCCTTCCTCCCCACAAAAAAAAAAAACTACTAACATCCATTTCATTAAACTTTAGGGTACTTCATACATAATTTAACAAATACATGGCTACTTTTCCAGTACCTTTTCGACTTTTATAAGATGGAAGATCCACAAACATTCCATCACTCTTTCTGCTATCTAGCATTTAATTATGCTAAGTACTTTAATTAAAACAAAACAAAAAAATTGGAAGTAGTTAGGATCCCCAAGTCAATAAATTCCAACAAGAAACACACCAGGTCTCACACGGAAAGCTGGCTTTGATGTCAAACCGCTTGGGCTCCCAGTCCAACCTGCACTGGGCCTTTATTTCAGGGACAGAAGAGAGCCATCACCTGGAATCACAGGGATTCCCAGCACTGAGATGTGACTCAGGCCAACAAGAGAAGGGCAGAGAAACAAGTCAGTGTGACACAGTGGGAGCCATGTGAAGGCACCGACAAACAATCATTCACACACTCCCACAGAGGCTGCCGATCTGGAAAGTTAGTTGACTTTAACCAAGAGACCCAAAATTCCTTTCCAGGCCAATGATTCTTAAATAACTTCAGATTTTTTTCTAAAGAGAAACAAAGCTCTTTCACCAGATTCTAACATATTGATGTATATATCATATAATATACAGTATATTCAACACATACTATATATAAGCATACGTTTCACTATATTAATGTGAAACCCTATGAAGACTCAAGCACATATCTGTTTATCAACAGTGAATAGTATTCTATCTAAATCCCACCCAGAGGCACAATTTTGAAATCTGGGACCAACAGAGCCATAAAAACCTATTCTGCCTCCTAACAATGCTCAGAGCTTCCCAGGGTAAAGCATCAGCGAGCTGGGCCTGCACAGCCCCCTGGAAGCTACATTCAGGGGCCTGCAGGGAGTAAAGAAGATATTCTCTCCTAAAAATGGCACACCAGGCTGCCCACCATCAGCCAGCTGAGCCCCTGGTCAGCCCACCAGGTGACCCACAATTACTTCTAGGACATGAAAAAGTCTGATATGATGAGGCTTACTTCTGCCTTTGCATAAAGGCACTTTAGCTAATGTTTCAATCCACACACACCCAAGTCTCCTATTAACAATGACTGAGTAATTCACCTCTGTGCCTACAAATGCTCTCCTGAGAGCCGTAATCAGCACCTTCCGTCTCATGCCTGCTTCTCAGAGACCCCTGTGGCACTGCTGACACAGCAGGCAGCAGTGCTTCCCAGCCAGGCCCTGCCGTTCATCTCCCCTGACAGGCTGCTTGTTTTCAGCAGAGTGAGGAAGAGAATGTTAATGATGTCACCCAAGTTATCAGCTCCAGCAAGTAAAATTTATGCCAGTGTCACAGTCTTGTGCAGCGACGATGCCATTAGCAATGGGTTAGGAAAGGCCACTGAAAACCCACCTTCCAAAATGACCCAGGGCAGGTTTTGTAAAAGCATCTCTATATTCCTCTTGTTCCTAAAAGTGAAGGCTTCGCCGCTTCCCTCCCTCCCCTAATAAATGTCTATCTCAATGGAACAAGAAAGAACCAACTACCTGTATTATATTTCTCTCTACTCATAAGAAATTGAATTTAATGAGAACCATCTTTTCCTCACCCCAGAAATCTGCTAACAGGCTCTGCAGAGTCAGGTGAGATGTAACGACAAATCTCCAATATGCAGCTGGAATTGGTGAATTCCAAATGCCATGAGCACAGTTAGACTCTCTGCAAACCCATTAATGCCACAAACACTCCCTGGGCATTGACGAGAGGTCATCCCAGTCGGTCCCCTGAGACCGGGGGCATTCAGCAGTAGATTTAACACATACTGCTCTGCTCAACACAGAACAATAAAAACAAATGAAAAGGAGCACAGAGGAGGAGCAGCAAAGTACGCTGGGGAACTCTGAGCTCTCCCTCGGGTGTCCACATATCTGAGAGCCTTCAAGAGAGGAACAGGGTTGAGGTTTTGTCAGAGAGAACAGACTCAAGGAAACAGCACCCCCAATAAAAAATATCATCAAAACATCTTTACCCAGAACTTTACAACAGGTGAACTGCCACTTACAGTAATGCAAGGCCAGATCAAAATACATTTTCATTCAGCTTCTAATTAAATGCAACAGAGACTGAATTTTCCTGTTTCTGACTACAACCAGAATAAAAACAGGCCCTCAGCTATTAACTCTTATTACCCCCATTTGCATCCTTAGCATGGTTCTCAATGGGATGCACCAAAATATGCACTCCTCCTCTGACCTCCTCTTAAATGAAGTGCAAATAATCAGAGAGGCATTTCTACAGTTCTGTTGCAGTTAATAACTCACGTACAGCTAAATAACCAGCATCGAGGATGCACAAACATCCCAGGAATATGCTTCCCTTCCACTGCCCAGGGAGGAAGGCCATGGATCAGAAAATTGTTGTTTGAAGCCCCTTTGAAAGCCCTCGTGCCACATTTCTTCCTGGTCTACCAGGTGAATCTGACAGTGCCCCATCGATCTAACCATCTTTCAGGGCAAATTCAGTCATGGATGCCACTGAAACCTAAGTGAAATGGATCAATAGTGAAAGGAAACACTCCACTGGTTAAAGATATGATTAGGACACAAGGATTATAAGAGGACAAAGAAGTTAAAGATGTCATAAACAGAGTGCCTGCACTTTAAACTCAGGGGACCTTGCTTTTAAAAAATATCAGATGCGAGGCTTGCTCTTTCCTGACATCGGATTGCTCCCCTGCCTCATGGCACACCCCAAACTGACCTTCGCACCGGCCCTCCCCCACCAAACAAGGCAGTCTGTGTGTTCAGGGGTGAGGTTCCTAAGGCAGGCAGCCCCTCTCGCCCACTGACAGCCTCTGCCAGTCCTCAGCCTAGCGGCCGGGCAGCACCATGTCCACCAACCATTCGACTGAAGAACTACAGAGGCTGAGCAGGAAGACTCGCCCATTCCGGAAAATGAAACCTGTGCAAGAAAAAGGGAAGACATGAAGTAGGTCCTCAGAGCCCAAGTAGATCTTCAAGTCATCACAAAACCTCCCAGGCCCTCCTCCCCAGAAACAGAAGTGCGTGTGTGTGTGTGTGTGTGTGTGTGTGTGTGCGCGCGCACGCGCACGCACACAAGTGGTAGAAGAAGAGCATTATGCTCAGGCCTCTGGTCATTTCAACAGCCCTCCCCATGGCCCTGGAGAAGCCCTCGAGATTCCACCGAGGGAAGGAAAAGGAAAGAAAAGTGAGTATTCTGATTACCACAGAATGCAGACTGGTCCCAGATCTGTGGGCCACTTGAAAGATGGACACTCAGAATAATAAACCAACAAACTCACTGGGAAACGGCAAAACCACCTGACCAGTGTAGCTGCTCAAGACGCATCTCCAACATCAGACTGAAGGGGTAAAAACTAAAAGCATTTCCTCTCAAATCAGGAACAAGACAAAACACCATCTCCCTGTGTCTCAGGCAGGATTTTGTGGTCTTATACAAAACTAAGTTGAAGTCACTACTTTTTTTTTTTTTTAATCAGTACCGGGGATCGAACTCACAACTGCGTGCTTGCAAAGCAGGCACTTATGCTGCTGAGCTAAACCCACAGCCCCGAAGTCACTACTTTTAAAATAATTATTTTTTATTCAGCCCGGAATAGCTACAGAAAACAACTTTTTTTTTAGTACTGAGTTGAGCCCAGGGCCTTACTGGTACTAGGCAAGTGTCACACCACTAAACTACATCTCAAATCATTTCTCCATCTTATTTTACTTGTACATGTTTTCAATATATGAAGTTTACATTCATATACATAACACACCTTGATTCTTTCTAGGTTAGCTTCCCCTCCTCACTCACCTCCATCCTTCCATCTAGATCCCCCTTCCCCATTTTCATTATCATTGTTATTACTTGTAGGTCATATTGATGACATATAATGTTCACATTCACTGTGGGTATCTGGTACATGTGCATGATGCATCCAAGGGAAGGTGGGAGAAAAAGTCTAATCATTTCTTTTTTTCAATTTTATTTTGAGATAGAATGACATTAAGTTGCTAAAGCTGACCTGGCCTCGAACTTGTGACCTGGCCTCCTGCCTCAGTAGCTAGGATTATAGGTATCTACCACCTTATCTGGCTAGAAAATAATTTTTAACAGCTGCTATTACCTGCAGTTAGCTTCAGGATAGATAAGTCACTAATCGAGGTCTCAATAAAGATAGCAACCAAGTACATACAGGAAACATAGAAAAATAAGGGTCCTTGACTGGCACCCTGCTCCCTCAGCCAGACATTCTCAGGGGCCAGGTCACTGGATGTCAACAACAAGAGGGCCCCAGAGAGCTCCAGAACATGCCAATGCCAGCCCCTTCTCCATGGTCTACCACCGTGCCCTTTATCTGCCCACTGTGTCTTTCCCCCAGTCAGTGCGGGAGCTCATCTGGGCTTGCACAGAGTGGTGAATCTGTCAGAAATGACCATCAGCAACACTATCCATCCGCAGAAAGATACCTGGAAGACAGTGGCGGAAAAACAAACAGGCATTTTCCTAACTTCTCCTATGGTCCTACATTCCTTAATAGAATGAACTTTCAATCTATTTGGCACCCCAAAAATAGGTTTGGAGAATGCATGAGAATTGAATACTATAAAAACAATATTTTCCAAAAAATCTTTTAATGAGTTTTCCATAATTTCAGATTGGTTGGCAGACTGATTAAATACTGTGAAAGATTCAGCTTGTTAGTATCTCTCTCTCTCTCTCACTCACACATACATACACACACACACACACACACACATTCCTTGTTGCCAGTAGCAACCACTTAGAAAGCAACCATAACAAAATGAAAATGTATGCAAGCTAAATGTTTTATTCCAGATCCCAAAGTGTGTCCTGAGCCCATTGTTTCATGTGATGCTTTAATTTTTAGGCATTCTAGTCAGATGGTCTTAAGGATCACCACATAACTAGATCATTTTAGCAAGATCACAGTAAATATTAGCGCACTGAAGGCTCTGTGAAATCCTGCAGCTTCTTTTAAGGAGATTAATTTATTTAACCCTGAATCTCCCATAAAATTCCCTTATTCATGTAACACCCAGATCACTTCAGGACATGCTGTGGGCACCCAATTGGTATCCTCTTAGCATTTAAGTACAGCAACCTGAGACTAAAGGAAAATTTAATCATCTGTTCACTGGTCCAACACAGTTACATGGGGAGGGTTGCAATAAAAGATTGAGTCAAAAGATTTTAAGTATGATATGAGACAACACAGAAACGGTGGCTGCTTGCTACTCCCTGGACATCCACGTGTGCTGTCAGGACCTAAGGCACAGGAGGCTGAGGAGCCTCCTCTTGCAAACGTGGGTCCTGCCTGAGCAAGGCCCCCTCAGCCACTCGTGGTGCACAGCACAGCCAGCCCACCCTCCACAGAGGGGACAGTGACACCACGGGCAGCCCCAAGGCTGAGTGGCACCTTGGAGTATGAGGAGCTGTCACAAACTGTTGGTCTGAAAGACTCTGCCTCCCCAGCTTCTATCACAAGCTTCTGTCAACCCCTGTCCTTCCACAAGACCCTGGCAAGCCCACAAACAGGAAAAGGGAAGGTTAGCGAGAAAGGGCATCTCAGGGCCCCTGCCTGCCTGCCTGCCTGACTCTTGGTAGGAAAGGGGTTCTGTTACACATAGTCAGGGAGTAGTATTTTGAGCTCTTGTCTAGTTAACAGGATATAATTACCCAGAAAAGGCATTCTGCTCAGAGTGAGTTGACGTGTGTGGGAAACACCAAGTTCAGGATAGCAATTAACTCAGGGGAGATGGGAAAAAAAGAAATGGAAGGGACAGAGATCCAGGGGCTTCTGATTGCATATCCATGTGCCCTGGGACCACATTGAGTCAATGACCAACTGCACGGAAGACAGAGGTCACACTGACATGGGATCACCCAGTGACACTGCAGCTGTCTTAGGCTGTGTAAGCACACTCAGAAGTGTCCACAGTGACAATCTCCTAATGACGTATCCCTCAGGACATGTCCTTGCCATTAGAAGACACAATGCTGTTCTCCTTAGTGGCCTCCTTCCCAGGCTAGATGGAAGTCCATCGTGTTTTCATTCTATAGTCCTATATTTGTGAAATAAATGATATAATTTTTAATTTACATTTGTAAAATGTAAATTAAATGTAATGCATATATGCATCATGTCCTGGACCCCCTAGGAAGAGTCTCATGAACAGCAGG